>ML270349.1:0-58382 GCA_005239495.1 Nicotiana undulata | reverse complement strand
CGACACTATCGTTATCGTTTAAGCGTCATAACTATTATGTATCGACCACAACCTATTTTACGAGGAAACGGACAGCACCTCCCCTGTATATATGACTTCACACAAGTCAAAACAATCACCAAACATTCCAAACAACATCAATAATAATCATATTGAGCCTCCCAAAACAGTCCACACACAACCTAATCACTTCATACATAAGATGACCACCGTAGTCGTGTCAAACGACCCAGAAATGTTACAACGAACGACCAGCTCACAACCCTACATATATATGGTGTTTCTCCACGCCCTTCCTCCTCCAAAACTCCACAAAACAGTAGTAAAACACTCAGCCCAACAGCAACACAAAACAGTCCGCTACAAGTCAAATAACTCGAACTCACGGCTTCCGATCACCGTCCCGTGAGTTCTAACTATTAGGAAACACATTTATCAACCTTATTTGATATTTAATCACTTAAATACAGATATTATACATTTCTTAACTATGAATTAAATTCCAAAACTCTAACTACAAAGAAAATGGAGAGGCGGTATAATGACACTTACATCGTAGGGATCGTATTGATGTTATTGCTTCTCGATTTCATGCCCGGAATGATAATATTATTTGAAACCCTAGAACACAGCTTGAGGTTATGTTTATGGGTGTTATATGGTCGTTTTATACTGAAATATGAAGAGAAACCGACCTAAGACACATATATATCTATTTTGGAAAAAGTCAAAGAGGTGCTAGCTTGGCACCCTAGGATTGGTCCATCTTCCGACGCTTATATCTTTTTATCCCGATGTCGTATGAAAAAACGGTTAAGAGCATCGGAAGCTAAATTCCATGACCTTAAATTTGGTATATAATATGTCCCAATAGGACCTCATATAACACATGAAATCTATTGCTCAAAAAGCTCTAGTGATCCACCTAGTTGTCATATATGATGCCTGCGTAGTCTCGCAAAACTGAAAATATCTCTCTACTCCTACGTCGTATCGATGAATGGTTTAAGGAATTGGAAACTAGACTTTTAGATATTCAATTTGGTAGGTAGATCATACCCTAATTATAAGTATATTGGGAGAAAAGTGCAGCTACATTCGACCTAAGTTTAAACAAATTTATGAATGTAACTTGTGAAGACCTATTCCAACTTCTGTTCCAAAACTTGCTTGACTTCAAAACGCAGCACACGACTATCATATGAAAAAATTAACTCATAGCATAAACTCCTTATAATTTAATTAACCATAGTCTCACCCTAAAGTATATGTTATAACATTTCAAACTTGTCAACTTTTGACGAAACTTATTCTCTTCAGTTGGTTTAGATTCTAAGCTTTCCAACCCTCTTGGTACTCGTTATTCATGACTTAAATATTTGTAACCTACAATGTAACATGATTAACTTACTTTATATTCCATCAAATATAATCTTATTTCTGAGCTTACATCAATTGACTTACGATGTACTCTCACGTACGAAAACAAGGGGTGTAACATCTGAGCTGTGTCGTCACGCACTCATGATACTTCCTACTGATGCTGAGAGAGTGCAGAGGTTTGTAGCTGGGTTACATCCAGGCATTAGGGCCAACATTTCCCAAGAGGTGGAGATGGGGACTCCTTATCAGCTTGTGGTAGAGATTGCTCGCAGGATCGAGGGTTATCGGTCGAGGAGCAGAGAGCAGGGGCAGCAGGATAAGAGAGCCAGATTTTCCAGGGATTTCAGAGGCGCTCCAGCTAGGGGCAGATGTCAGTTCGGCAAGGGCCAGCCCAGCAGGCCCCCATATCCAGCACCCCCACCACATCCTCGTGGTGTTCCAGCGAGGCCGTATTTCAGTGCCATGCCAGAGAGTTCATACCGCCCTCCAGCTATTCAGGGTTCTTCATCGGGGCAGTAGGCTATGGTACCGAGGGGATGTTATGAGTGCGGGGATCCAGGCCATATCAGGAGGACTTGTCCCAAGTTTCGGGGCAAGGAGGTACAGTAGGGTTACCAGCCTATGAGTTCAGCACCAGCGGTCCGTCCACCCAGAGGTGGAGGACAGGCCGACAGGGATCGTCCTAGAGGTGGAGGCCAGACAGGGGGAGTCCAGTCAGCTCCTATTTATTCTGACGGAGGTCAATCGTCTGGTGCTCCAGCTAGATTCTATGCTATTCCAGCCAGATCAGATGCAGTGGCCTCAGATGCCGTGATCACATGTATTATTTCAGTATGTGGTAGAGAGGCATCAATGTTATTTGATCCAGGATCCACTTATTCATATGTATCAGCCTTATTTCGTCGTGAGTCCTTGGGTACTCCTATTTATGTGTCCACTCCTGTGGGCGATTCTGTGGTGGTATACCGGATTTATCGGTCCTGTGTGGTTACATTCTATGTGTTCGAGACCAGAGCGGACCTCATGTCGCTTGACATGGTTGATTTGGAGGTTATTCTTGGCATGGATTGTCTATCTCCCTATCATGTCGTTCTGGATTTCCATACCAAGACGGTTACTCTAGCCATGCCTGAGTTGCCTAGATTGGAGTGGAGAGGTTCCTCAATTAGTGTAGCTAGTCAGGTTATTTCCTTCTTGAAGTCTCGACGTACGGTCGAGAAGGGTTGTTTGGCTTATCTTGCTTATGTGCGGGACACCACCACCGAGTCTCCGATGATTGATTCAGTGCTAGTAGTTCGAGAGTTTGCTGATGTATTCCCATCAGACCTTCCAGGCATGCCACCAGATCGTGATATTGATTTTTGCATTGACTTAGCTCCAGACACCCAACCTATCTCTATTCCCCGTACCGTATGGCTCCGAAAGAGTTGAAGGAATTGAAGGAGCAACTTGAGGAGTTGTTGTCTAAGGGGTTTATTAGGCCGAGTGTATCACCTTGGGGTGCTCCAATGCTATTTGTGCAGAAGAATGATGGGACTATGCGGATGTGCATTGACTACCGTCAGCTGAACAAGGTCACCATCAAGAACAAGTACCCATTGCCGTGCATCGATGAGTTGTTTGACCAATTGTAGGGTGCTTGGGTGTTTTCTAAGATTGACTTGAGATCGGGGTACCATCAGCTGAAGATTCGGGACTCGGATACTCCGAAGACTGCTTTTCGTACGAGATATGGTCATTATGAGTTCCTGGTGATGTACTTTGGCTTGACTAATGCCCTGGCAGCATTTATGGACTTGATGAACAGGGTATTCAGGCCTTATATTGATTCTTTTGTCATTGTCTTCATTGATGACATTTTGATTTACTCACGTAGTCTGGGGGAGCACGAGCAACATTTGAGAGTTGTGCTCCAGACCTTGCAAGAACAGAAGCTATATGCTAAGTTCTCCAAGTGTGAGTTCTGGTTGGATTTTGTAGCATTCTTGGGACATGTGGTATCCGGAGAGGGTATCAAGGTTGATCCTAAGAAGATTGAGGCAGTTCAGAGTTGGCCACACCCTACTTCAGCTACAGAGATCAGGAGCTTCTTGGGTCTAGCTGGTTATTATCGCCGATTTGTGGAGGGTTTTTCATCCATTGCAGCTCCACTAACTAGATTGACTTAAAAGAATGCCCTATTCTGATGGTCCGACAAACGTGAGGCGAGCTTCCATAAGCTCAAGACAGAATTGACCTCGGCACCAGTTCTAGTATTGCCTTTCGGTTCTGGGATGTATACAGTATATTGCGACGCTTCACGTGTTGGCTTGGGATGTGTGTTGATGCAGGAGGGGCAAGTTATTGCTTATGCTTCGCGCCAGCTGAAGGTTCACGAGAAGAATTACCCTATGCACAATCTGGAGTTGGCGGCGATTGTTCATGCTCTTAAGCTTTGGAGGCACTACTTGTATGGAGTGTCTTGTGAGGTTTATACATACCACCGCAGCTTGCAGCACTTGTTCAAGTAGAGGGATCTTAATTTGAGGTAGCGCAGGTGGCTTGAGTTACTGAAGGATTATGATATCACCATTCTTTATCATCCAGGCAAGGCAAATATGGTAGCATATGCCTTGAGCAGGAAGGCGGAGAGTATGGGTAGTTTGGCTTATATTGCAGCAGAGGAGAGACCTCTAGCTTTGGACATTCAGTCCTTGGCTAATTGTCTGGTGAGATTGGACCTTTCAGAGCCCCGCCGAGTTCTTGCACGTGTGGGTGCTCAGTCTTTATTATTGGGGGAGATTAAGGCCTGAAAGTTTGATGATCCGCGCTTGGCAGATCTACAGGAGATAGTGGTACAGGGAGGTGCCAAGGAGGTTACTATTGGCGAGGATGGTGTTCTGAGACTTCAGGGCCGTTTGTGTGTTCCAGATGTTGATGGCTTGAGGGAGAGGATTCTAGAAGAGGCTCACAGTTCACGGTATTCTATTCATCCTGGTGCTACGAAGATGTATCGTGACTTGAAGCAGCATTTCTGGTGGAGGTGGATGTCCAAATTACCAGCATGTTAAGTACGAGCACTAGAGGCCATGAGGCCTACTCCAGCAGATGCCTATACTTGAGTGGAAATAGGAGCGCATCACTATGGACTTCGTAGTTGGGTTGCCTCAGACTTTGCGGAAGGTGGACGCGGTTTGGGTCATTGTGGACAGGTTGAACAAATCACCACATTTCATTCCAATAGCTACTACTTATACTTCAGAGAGGTTGTCCCAGATCTACATGCGGGAGATAGTTCGGTTGCACGGTGTTCCGGTGTCCATTATATCCGATCGAGGTCCTCAGTTCACCTCGCACTTCTGTAGAGCATTACAGAGTGAGTTGGGCACCCAGGTAGAGCTCATCACAACATTTCACCCTCAGACTGATGGGCAGTCGGAGCGAACAGTCCAAATATTGGAGGACATGCTCAGGGAATGTGTGATCGACTTTGGAGGTCAGTGGGACCAATTCTTGCCTTTGACCGAGTTTTCTTATAACAATAGTTATCAGTCTAGCATCGAGATGGCTCCATTTGAGGCTTTGTATGGTCGGCAATGTCGTTCTCCTATCGGGTGGTTTGAGCCGGGCGATGCTAAGTTGTATGGTACCGACCTGGTGAAGGATGCTTTGGAGAAAGTGAAGTTGATTCAGGAGAGTCTTCGCACAACATAGTCCAGACAGAAGAGCTACGCGGATCAGAAGGCGCGTGATGTATCTTTTATGGAGGGAGAGAAAGTTTTGTTGAAAGTCTCACCGATGAAGGGCATTATGAGGTTTGGGAAGAAGGACAAGCTGAGCCCAAGGTTTATAGGTCCTTTTGAGGTGTTGAGGCGGGTTGGAGATGTTTCTTTACCTCCCATATTATCAGGAGTCCATCCGGTATTTCATGTATCCATGCTCCGGAGGTACCACACCGACTTCTCTCATGTGGTAGATTTCAGCACCATTCAATTGGATGAGAGGTTGGGCTACGAGGAGGAGCCAGTTGCTATTATTGACAGGAAGGATCGACTGTTGAGGTTGAAGAGAGTTTCTGCCGTGAAGGTCTAGTAGAGGGGACAAGCAGTCGAGGAGGCGACTTAGGAGTACGAGGAGGACATGCGAAGCAGATATCCACACCTATTCAGCACTTCAGGTATGATTCTAGACTCGTTCGAGGACGAACATTTGTTTAAGAGGTGGAGAATGTAATGACCCAACCAGTCTTTTTGCGTTGTAGGACCCCGTGCCCCTAAACAAAACTTTCTGTAGTTGCTTTTTATGATTTATGACTTATGGGGATGGGTGGTTCGGGATTCGGAGGAGTTTGGAATGGTATAGGAACATTTGGTTCCTTAAGGTTGGCTTTAAAGGCCAAGTTTGACTTCGGTCAACATTTTGAGTAAATGACCCAGAAATCGAGATCGTAATATTTCGGTAGGTTTGTATGATGATTTCGGACTTGGGCGTATGTTCGGAACGGGTTTTGGATGACCGGGAGCGTTTCGACGCCAAATAGTGAAATAAGAGTTTTCTTGAGTTTAGATTGTGGATTGGAATGTGATTTTGTGTTATCGATGTCCGAACGGAATTCCGAGATCGGGAATAACTCCGTCATGTCATTTATGACTTGGTTGCAAAATTTGGTGTCATTCCAAATAGTATAGGTAGGTTCAGTGCTACTTAAAGTTCTTAAGTTTGATTCTAGGGGTTTTGAGGTGTGATTTTTAGTTTTAGCATTGTTTTATGTGTACCGAAGGCTCGGGAAAGTCCGTATTATGATTTGGGACTTATTGGTATATTTGGACGGGGGCTCGGGTGGGCCCAGATGCCATTCAGGCATCGAGCGAGGCCAAAAACCAGCTAAAATAGCTGCTAGTGCACCATATCTGGTGCGACCGCACCTGCGGTGGCCCAGTCGCATGTGCGAGACCGCTTCTACGGTTCTTGCCTCGCAAGTGCGGCCCTAGGTGAGGCTGCTAATTCTCGCAGGTGCGGATCAAAATCCGCAGAAGCAGAGCCGCAGGTGCGGGCTCCTCTCCGCAGGTGCGAGCCCAGACCCCCTAGCCTAATTCCGCAGGTGCGAGATTATTCTTGTAGATGCGAGACCTCAGGTGCGGTCCTCGAGCCGCAGGTGCGAAAACCCTGTAGGCAGAAGGTTCTTTTAAAATACGAGACTTATCCATTTTTCACCATTTTCTTCTCCACCATAAGCGATTTTGAGAGCTCACAAGAGGGGTTCGACTTAGCTACTGAAAGGTAAGTAATTTCTACTATAATCAAGATTAAATACTTGAATTCTTAGGTGGGTTAACATCCTAAATTAGTATAAATCAAAGGTTTAGAGTAAAGACCTAGGGTTTTATGAAATTGAGAGAATTACTAGCTAATTAGTTACAAAATCATACAAAAACTATATATTATTGATCCTTAGGCTATGGGTGAGTGGTTCCCTGGACAATTTTGGAATCCGAGCATGTGGGCCCGGGGGTTTATTTTGGGAATTTTCAAAGTAGGTTGAAATGACTAATTTAATAGTGGAATTTCATACTTTTGAGCATAGATTAACTCATGTATACCATATTTGATTAGTTTCGAGTCCTTGGGAGATGAGTTTGGGGTTTCGAGCGCATTCTTGATCCGGAAAGTAGGTTCGACACAAGGTGAGTCTCCTTTCTAACCTTGTAAGAGGGAATTGTCCCCGTAGGTGCTTATAAATAATTGTATGACTTGATTGCAGGGGCTACGCACGCACGAAGTGACGATAATCCATGCGTAGCTACTATTATGCCTTGTCGGATAGTTTAGGACTCACAAGCATGCTTTATGTGTCGTATCTATGATCTTCCATATGGTTTAGATAGTCTAATATCCTTGAATTACACATATGAGGGCCCATGAGGTTATATTTCGAATTTGACATTATTGAATCCATTTCTGCTAGTATGTTCTTCGCTAATTTTTTCGGAATTCCTGTTAATTTTGTGTATATATACGGGAACCCGCGTCGCATGTATGATTCGCGAGCAGGGTAGCTCTAGTATTATGTTGACCGCGTCGCATGTTTGATTCACGAGTGGGGTAATAGATGCATCTATGGTTCAAGCCGTTCGACCCTTCGGCAGTGCACATTTATTTTTCACGTCGTATCGGCTATACGTTCACGACCTGTTATGTGTTTGATAGTTGATGGGAAGCCTTGTAATTGTATCTGTTGATTTTATGAAAAAGGGAAAACTTAGTAGCTTGTATGCTATGGAAATTGACACGTAAAGGTAATTGAGAATGTTATTTGATGCTCCTGTCCTTATTATTGTTCATTACAGCTATCTCTATTTAGCCCTGTATTTATAGTATATTGTTTGGCCCTAGTAATTATCACGTCGACCTCTCGTCACTACTTCTTCGAGGTTAAGCGGGATACTCACTGGGTACATATTTGTTTATGTACTCATGTTACACTTCTGTACTTAATTGTACAGGTTCTGAGGCGGGTGCATCTGGTTATCAGGCCAGAGCTCGATCCTAAGTTATATCTGGACTTGACTTAACGGCGAGCTGCTTTCCTTGACGATCTTCAGCAGCGCTACAAAGTCTTCTTTTGTTTATTCCTGTCTAGTTCTTCAGACAGTAGGACAACTTATTCATCTTTTGCTATACTCTACTAGTATGCCTTTAGACTTGTGACACTGGTTCCTGGCACACACGTAGTAGATACTTTATTTTTGGGGTTGTAAATATTGGGTTATGATCCTTTATGGTTAATTCTGTTCAAGTCAGTCAAACTTTATCCGCTTTTACTTAATGTGTAAACTTAAAATTTGGCAAGTGTTGGAATGTTTTCGCAAATAAGGGAATTTCACTAGTAAATCAAGTGTTGGCTTGCCTGACCACGATGTTGGGTGCCATCACGACCTGAGTTAGGATTTTGGGTCATGACATATGTACTTATCTTCGAGAGGCTATAGAACTATTAGGACAATTTCACTTCCTCCATTCCTATCGTGCGAGTTCATTGATCTTGAAGTTTAAAAATTCTCCTTCCGTTCTCTCATCGATGGTGAGGACACGAGCTGCGGTTCCTGATGATGTTACCCCGAAGCAAATGTCTCAAGGGTCAGATACAGAGGCCGACGAGGAGCACGTGCTGTAGTTAGGATGCCTACCAGAGCAGCCGTTAAAGAGCCGCCAGTAGTTCTAGTTGAGGGACAGGTACTGGAGGTGCATGTTGTTACGCCCGGACTTCAGAAGACCTGGGTGCAATTTTGAGTATAATTAGTACATTGACTCAGGCGGGATTGATTTTAGTGCACTGATCTCTACTGATCAGGGGAGGAGTTCAGACTCCCACCGTCTACACTCCGGAGTAGCGAGATCATGTTTGTCAGGTTCCAGTTGTCATGGCAGCACATCATGTGGTTTCGTTTCAGCCCGTGGTTAGGGCAACAACATCGGAGGAAGAACACTTGGAATTGAGAGGTACAGGAAGTACCACCCTCCTACTTTTCGGTGGATTGGCGACAGATGATGCCTAGGGTTTCTTGGAGGAGTGTCACTATATTCTTCGTACTTCGGGTATAGTGGATACGAGCAGGATTGCTTTTGTCACGTCTCAAGTTCAGAGGAGTGGTTTGTCAGTGGTGGCGGCATATGAGTTGGGGAGCCCATCCGAGTCAGCTTCACTTGCATGGGTTCAGGTTTCAGAGATGTTTTGAGGGAGTTGAACCCCAGTCCCACCGAGGTACATGGCGCGCGGAGTTTTAGCGATTGCGTCAGGGCACTATGTCAGTATTAGTGTACATCGTCAGATTCAGTGAGTTGCCCAGATATGTACCTCGCTTGGTTGCTTCAGTTAGGAGGCGAGTCCGTAAATTCATTGAGGGACTCAAGCATGATATTCGCTTCTGCAGGACTCGAGAGTTAGAGTCGAATGCCTCATTTCAGCATGTAGTAGGGATCGCTCACCGGTTAGAGAGCATGTGGGGTTGGGAGCGAGAGGTCAGACGATATCAGGAGAGAGAGTTCTAGGAGGCGAGGAGGCCTCATAGACCGGAGAAATCTACTGGTCCTTATTATGGAGCCAAGGTACGACACGTTAGAGGTTTTGTGGGCCATCCAGTTCAGTTTTCATTACCAGCTTCGCATGGGGTTTCAGGTAAGTCTCAGAGTACTCGCATTGTTCAGTTTCCACAACCACGTCGACATATGGGTTGTTTTGAGTGTGGAGATGTTAGCCACATGGCGAGAGATTGTTCCAGGATTCAGGTAGGTGTGTTATAGCAGGGTATTCCGGTGAGTAGAGGGCGCCCAAGAGGGGGAGGCCCAACCCATTGATGTGTTTCATATTGTAAACTAGAGGCCATTGTGCCAGATATTGTCATCCAGGTATGTTTTGATGTGTTAAAGAGGGGTACCATTTGTATTTCACTATAGTTCTGTTGGTCGGGACGAGTTTCCCTTATTTGTTGCTTATTTATGAGTAAGTTTCATGCTTTGCACTCTATTTTCGCATTTGCTCCTGTTGGGAGAATTCTATGAGTAGTAGCCCGTGTCTATCATTGTTTTATTCATCATTGATAGTGGTGAGACTAGAAGTGATTCCTTGATGTTCATCATGGTAAGCTTTATGTGATTTTTCCTAAGTATTTTGTTTATGAGCTGTGATTTGATACTCCATCGAGATGTGAGTTCAGTAAGTGTTATGATTTTTATCAGCCGAGATGAGTTAGTGGGGAATTTCAATTGGTATGATATATTTTCGGTATGTGATCCAGAGTTGAGGGCGAGGTCCTCGTGATATTTGTGATTCGATATGTTTGGACCGGGCTAAGTACCGCGGTGGAAATTTTATCAGGATGGGATCCTTGTGATTTATTCATATGCTTTGCTTCTTCCTTGTTATTTTGCTTTCATAAGTCAGTTTTGATAGAGAATTGCGCCTGCGGGCTTGTTTGATAGTTCCTTTATATGTTCCTCTTTTCATATTCAGTCATTTTCGTTATGTGCTTGTTAGTTTTATGTTTGCGGGAGGTGTGCCCGGTAGTGTTAGTTGTGACTTGGTGAGTCGGGTGTCTAATAATGAGGTCTTCATGTTTATTGCATCATTATCAGTATTATGGGGCTTGGAAACAGAGTTCTTTCAGATGTGAGGCTAATTGCCAATGCTGAGTTGATTTCGGGCAGCTATTGTGATCAAAAGTGTTATTTGAGACTAGGTGTGATGTGCTATGCTGTGTGGTTGTGCCTTATGGGTATAGTCGTGAGTTGATGCAGTGGGTTGAGGCTAATGCCGGATATGGATTAGAATCAGGTATTTTGGAAATGAGTGGAAGGTACGAAGTTGAGGTATGAGGCTTATTGGTGGTAATGGGGAGGCTATATTGCAGTTGTGATTGTGCCATCAGGCTTATGTAGGTTGGGGTGACGTGGCATCACCCGTAGGTGTGTGTTAGAAGTGTACAATCAGTGATTGGATGGGTTCAAGGTGAATCTTGGCAAGTTCGAGGACAAACGTTTGTTTTAAGAGGGGGAGAATGTAACAACCCTACCAGTCGTTTTGAGAATTTAAGCTCCGTTCGGTGGCGTAAGGTCTTGATCACATTTTGTATATCGACCTGCGTGCGTGGTTGGATGCAGTTACCGGATGATCCGGAGTCGAATTGGAAGGAAACTTTTAATTTTTGAAGCTTAAGTGATGGAAGTTGACCAGAGGTTTGACTTTTGAGTAAACGGACTCGGAAAGAGTTTTGGGTGACGTCAACAGCTTCATATGATGATTTTGGACTTAGGCGCACGTCCGAAATTGGTTTTGGAGGTCTGTAGAGTAATTTGAGGTAATTCAGCGAAAGTTAGAATTTTGGCTTTCAGCCGATAGGTGAAATTTTGATATCGGGCTCGGAATGGAATTCCGAGAGTGGTTTATGACTTGTCTGCAAAATTTGGCGTCATTCCGGGTTGAATTGATAGGTTTCGGCATGAGTTTTGATATTTGAAGACTTGAAAATTTACAAGTTTGATTTTTGGTTTGATTCGTCGTTTTGGTGTTGTTTTGTGTTATTCGAGACCTCGAGCAAGTCCGTGTTAGGTTATATGACTAGTTTGTGTGTTTAGACAGGGTTCCGGGGGTCTCGGGTGTGTTTCGGATGGGCTTCGGGTCAAATTTCCCTTATTTTTCACTGCTGATCTGCTATCTGATGTTTCCTTCTATGCGATCGCATAGTGTAATGTTGACGAGCCCAATTCTTACTCTATGCGATCGCATCAATTCATATGCGATCGCATAAAACATTTTTGGTCATTAAACATTTTCCTTGTATGCGATCGCATCATTTCATACGCGATCGTATTGCACATATTTTGGTCAGTAAATATTTTCCTTCTATGCGATCGCATCAATTCATATGCGATCGCATAGAACATTTTTGGTCAGTAAACATTTTTCCTTCTATGCGATCGCATCAATTCATATGCGATCGCATAGAACATTTTTGGTCAGTAAACATTTTTCCTTCTATGCGATCGCATCATTTCACACACGATCGCATAACACATTTTTGGTCAGTATATATTTTCCTTCTATGCGATCACATCAGTCCTTACGCGATCACATAGAAAATTTTAGGCCAATAATTATTTTTCTCTACGCGATCGCACTTAAGCTCTCGCGATCGCAATGCTTAAAAACCTGGGCAGAATATAAGTTTTCAAAATCGGGGGGTTTCACCATTTTTATCATATCTTGACTTCTAGAGCTCGGTTCTTGGCGATTCTTTGAGGGGTTTTCACACAAATCGAATGGGTGAGTGTTCTTCCACTAGAATTAAATATATTTCATGAATTAGTTCTTGTTTTTATCATTTAATTTTTGTTTTGGGTTGAGGAAAGTGTGAGTTTTGAAAGGAAATTCCTAAATTTTAAAAATCATGATTTAAGGGACCAAATGATATCGGAATTGGATAAATTTTGTATGGTTGAACTCGTATCGGAATGGGTAGTAGGATTTTTGTAAAATTTGTCGATTCCGAGGTGCGGGCCTGGGGGTCGAATTTTGGGTCGATTTTTATAATTTTGTAAAGATTGAAATTTTATTATTCGGAATAGTTCCTTATACGTTTTGTGTGTATTTTGAAGTTGTTTTATTTGATTTTGAGCCGTCCGGAGGTCTTTTTGCCCGAGAAGTCCATTTTTGAGTACCGGGTTGTCGTCTTTGAGGTAAGTATCTTGCCTAACCTTGTGTGGGGGAACTACCCCTTAGGATTGAGTCTTCTATGTTGATTTTAACCCGTGTACGCGAGGTGACGAGTGCGTACTCGGACATATTTGCAATAGGTTGGCCTTTTAGGATTTGTAGGTCCTCATATTACCTATGTATGAACTTTTAATTGTTACATTTGAATCTTTGCTTGCTAGTTTCACTTCTTCCTGTTCAAATTAGAAATTATTTGCTTAGTGTTCCTTTGTTTCTTATTTGATCTAAATTGACTTAGATGAAGACTTTACTTTTCCTACCGTTGTGCTATACCTCCCTTCATAAACTGCCTATTTGAATAAAATTAGCAAAAATCTCTCCCTATAATTGTTTAGCAGTAATTGGAAATATCTATACGTTGGTGTCAAGTATGCCCGTGAATCATACATTGGGATTTATATGATTTTTCATTAAGTGCTACTTAGGTTTAGTTGACAACCGTCCATGTTGATGATACTTCTTTGGTGTTGCCTATTTACTGAGCATTTGTTCAAGCTGAGTTTATTCCGTGAAGCTAATTGTCTAAGTGAGATTGGTTATAGCTGCTTCCCTTGCCGGGATGATTTGGTTTCCTTGGTTGTGAACTTGGGTATTAAGAATCATTGCTGTATTTGCTTTGTTTTCCCCTCGTTATGCTGTTTCTCTTTGTGCTTGGCATTTACTTCAGTGGCTACTTCTTATGAGTGAGTTTTTACCATTCTTGTGATTCAAGTCTTTGTATTGATTTGCCCATCGTACCTTGCATCCTGTCTTTTGTTGCTTTTCCGCCGATTGTGGCAATGTATGCTGTTTCTGTTGCATTCTGGTTATTTTCCTCAGTGGCTCATTGCATATTTAAATTGGGACTACGGACAAGATTCCGGGAGCTTTCCCCCTGCACTGCATTGCAGATTTAAATTGGGACTACAGACGAGATTCCAGGAGCTTTCCCCCTGCACTGCATTGCATATTTAAATTGGGACTAAGGATGAGATTCCGGTAGCTTTCCTCTTGTATTGCATATTTAAATTGGGACTACAGATGTATTCCGGGAGCTTTCCCCCTATACTGCATTGCATATTTAAATTGGGACTACAGATGTATTCCGGGAGCTTTCCCCCTGTACTGCATGACAAATTCTGAGTTACAGACTGAGTTCCGGTAGATTTATCTTGAGGAGATTATGACCGAAAATCTATATTTCAAAAGTATATTTTAAAAGCATTTGTTTTGCAGAAAATGATGTTTGAAAATCATTTATTGGGAAAGTATATTTGAAAATCACGTATCTTGAAAGAACTATGTTTTAAATATTTCTCCTTCTAAAAATATACATATATATATATATATATACATTCGGAGAAAGTATGTTTCAACGAGGATCTTTCTACACTGGAATGATTATATCTTCAAGATTTTCAATATAAACTGCTGTTTAAGAGTTTTCACCAATTTATTGGATTTATTGGCTAAGGTCCAATGCGAACAAACTGACGCAGTGATGAGTTACCAGTGTGTTTATTATGTGGTGGTTTTTCCGGTTTTGGCTCGTATTTTCTGTCCATTCTTCTGGTATTATTATGCTGTTCCTTTGATTAGTTTTCGGTAATTTCTTCCGCATTTTATTGTCATGTTGTTAACTATATCGTAAAACCTTTAGATAGATATTATGTCCGGTCATTTCTATATTGATGCCTGTTTAAATTTATTAGACCAGTGGTGTCTCGACTAGTCCTCGTCACTACTTCACCGAGGTTAGTCTTGATACTTACTGGGCACCGCTGTGGTGTGCTCATACTACACTTCTCCGTATTTTTGTGTGTGAATCCAGGTAATTATTGTTGGTAGCTGCGTTGATCATTGGCGGGGAGACTCAAGGTAACCTGCTGCTGCGTTCGCAGGCTTCAGAGTCACCTTCTTGTATTTGTTATCCATACTCTGTGTATCCATTTCGAACAGTGGTAATTAGGGATTTTTGAGTAAATTCGTAGAGCTTATGACTTGTATTACCGGTTTTGGGAATATTGTAACTATGTCAAGACTTCTATATCGAGATTGCTAGATTTCTTCTATTGTTGTTGTTATTCTCTTAGTGTTAGGCTTACCTAGTCCCTAAGACTAGGTGCCATCACGATAGCCAACAGAGAGAAATTTGGGTCATGACACATGCCTATGCTATGATTCAGACTGTGTTCTATATGAAACCCTAACTTTTATGTTATACTAGTCTTATTATAGTTCTGATTTTTTTTGTCTATCACATGTTTATTCTCATAATATTGTGATAAATTAGCGATATCTTCTCTATTTGTGAATCCCTGAATCTCTATGATTGGTACTTTACTGATTTTTGCATAATGATTCTTGAGTATTTTTGATTTCCTGTTTCTCTTTGTTTTCATCATACCTACCCCGCTAATGTTTGATAGTTTCCCTGATTGATGCTGATTTCCTGTGATTCGAACCTCACTTGAGGGTTTTTCTTACTGATTTCCATAATATAAATTATTTCTTGCCTTATTTCTCTAGCTGTTTCTGCTGTCAAATTAATTCGTATATATACTTTCCTTAAATAGGATTCTGAACTTGGCCCTAATTACATGCTCTATACCTATATTACACTAGTACTATTTCCTTATGTATTACCATCAGTCTATATAATTTTCTTTCCTTATGTTACTACTGTCTATCACTGATTGAGTAAGATTTCTTAATTAAAGGGAGTACTTACATTAATTTGATTCTAATTGATGTTTACTTCCATAATTTTTACTGAACTATTATTTGTTACCTTATTCTCTGCATATTTCAAAACTATATACTCCCCACTCTTTCATTAGCAAACACACGAACACACACTGTTCAGAACTCTCTTACACACAAATACTCTCTCTTCTGTTTTCTTTCTGGTTACTTGCTATTCTCAGCCGCCTGCAAGCCAAGGCTGGTTACTCTAACCTATTGCTCTTTATTCTGTGCTTGTTATCTCCTATACTGGTATGTCCTAATTTCAGTTTAAGTCACAAAACAACATGTTTATTTTGCTACTGCAATGCATTCTCTTTCTAGTCTGCTTTTACTTATGGTTCTGTTGTTGTGATGACCCAAACAATCATCCGGTGCTAATCTAGCTAAATTTGTGTTCCGAGTCTCTGAAAGCCTCCGCTAATCTCACCTTGATATGTGTGCGCGGCCAGGGCGTGTAGCCGGGAAGCTTTTTGTGAAAACTTGATGAGAAACTGAAATTCTAATAATTAATTGACTAAAGTTGACTTTGGTCAACATTTTTGATAAACGGACCCGGACCCGTGATTTGACGGTCCCGGAGGGTCCGTAGGAAAATATGGGACTTGAGCATGTGCCCGTAATCAAATTCCGGGTTCCCAAGACCGGGATATGAATTTTTAAAGAAAATTGTTTTCTGAAAAAAAGTAAGGTTTTTGAAAATGATAATTAATGTGAAAGCTTGGTTACCGAGCCCGTATTATGGTTCCGGAGCCCGGGACAGGTTAAATATGATTATTATGTGTTGCTTGTAAAGTTTGGTGTTATTCCGAGTAGTGTAGGTCGTTCCGGCGCATAGAAACCGAATTTTAAAACTTGAAATTTCTAAGTTTGATTCTAGGGGTTTTGAGGGGTGATTTTGAGTTTTAACGCTGTTTTGAGGATTCCGAAGGCTCAAGCGAGTCCGTAATAAGATTTAGGACTTGTTGGTATTATTGCACGGGGGCTCGGGTGGGCCCAGGGGCCTCCCGGACCCCAATCAGGGCCAAAAACCAGCAGCTTCAGCTGCTGGTGCACCAGATCTGGTGTGACCGCAGGTGCGGTTGCCCAGGTCGCAAGTGCGATACCGCCTCTGCGGTCAAACCATCGCAGGTGCGACCCAGGGGAAGGCTGGCCAATTTCCGCAGGAGTGGACTCTCTCTCGCAGGCGGGACCTCGCAGGTGCGAGGTTTGTTCGCAGGCGCGGACCCGCTGGTGCGGAATCCCTTCATAGGTGCGGTCCCAGGCCTCCTTGGCCTTCATCGCAAGTGCGACCCTTTGGGCGCAGGTGCGGTCCAATGACCGCAGGTGCGAGAATCACTGAAAGCAGTGATTCATTTAATATGGGTTTCTTCTTCTTTTCACCATTTTCATCCCCACCATAGGCGATTTTGAGAGCTTCCAAGAGGGTGTTCGGCCTAGTTGCTAAGAGGTAAGTATTTTTCAATTAAATGTTAGTTTATTACACCCAAACCTAGGTAGATTAACATCTAATTAGTGGAATTAAAGGGGTTAGAGTGGAAACCTAGGGTTTATGAATTTAGGGAAATTTCACCACTTTTTCACCATGAAATCTTATGAAATTTATATAAAAGTGATCCTTAGGCTATGGGTGAGTGTTTTCTTCGAAAAATTCCGCAATCCGAGCATGTGGGCCCGGGGGGTGTATTTTGGGATTTCTTCAAGAATGGTGCTAATTAGTAGTAGAATTTCATACTTTTGAACGTATATTGATGTATTTAAATAATATTTGGTTAGTTCCGAGTCCTTGGGCGATGAGTTTGGAATTTCGGGCACTTTCTTGACCTGAGGAGTAGGTTCTACGCGACGTGAGTCTCCTTTCCAACCTTGTAATAGGGAATTGTCCCCATAGGTAATTGTGATTGACTCAATGTCCTTATTTGCGGGGGCTACGTACGCACCAAGTGATGAGAGTCCGTGCGTAGCAAATATTATGCTATGTTGGGTAGTTTTAGGATTCACAAGCATGCTTTTTTACGTGTCTTGCCTGTATACTTTCATGTACCTTCGGTTGGTTGGTATCCCTGAAGTTGATATGGAAATGATAGCGGGTATTTTGTAAATTTAAATGTTGATTCTATATTTCCAATCATGCACCATAATTTCTCTTAAGGCTTTCCTAATGATTACGTGTATTTTACGAGCACCCGAGTCACATGTATGATTCGTGTGCGGGGTAGCCTTATATTATGTTAACCGCGTCATATGATCGATTCGTGAGCAGAGTAATAGATGCATCTATGGTTCGGTCCGTCGACCCTCGGCAGTGCACATTTAAATTATTGCGACGCTTCGGCCGTACGCTTCGGCTTATTATATGCTATTTATCTGTCTGAGAGCTTTTATCATAAATTATCCTTATTTAAATTGTTTGGTCTGGAAGGAAACTCGAGGATTCCATTTACTACTGTTTTCTGATATTGAAAGGGAGATTTTACTTGTATACTTGACTGCGCCATGTCTACCCGTTTTCCCTAATTGTTTGCTCCTGTTTAATCTTGTTGCAATATATTATTATTATTATTATTGACCTAGTGAGTAATACGTCTACTTCTCGTCACTACCTTTCGAGTTTAGACGGGATACTCACTGGGTACATATTTAAATATATGTACTCATGCTACTCTTCTGTACTTAATTGTACATGTTCTGAGGCAACTGCATCTGGTCACTATTCCGGTGGTCATCGCTGAGAGTTTCTATTCGGCTGACTACACGGTGAGCTGCTTCCCTTGGCGATCTCGGCAGCACTGTGGAGTCCTCTACTTATAGTTTTGGGATATTACTGTCTATTACCTTTCAGACAGTAGTGCATTTATTAGTAGCATTTGTAGATTTTTCCCAGTCGCCTATTGACTTGTGACACTAGGTTCTGGCGCACTTTATAGTTTGTGCCTGGTATTTTGCGGAGTTGTATGTGCTGAAAATACCTTTGAATTACATAATCTCACATGCTTACGTTTAAATGTTGTTTTTAATGAATTTCTTACCTTAAAAACCCGAAAGAGATTTTAATCACTTAAACATGTAAAGTAACCTCATTAGTAGATAGGTGTTGGCTTTCATGACCTCGGTGTTGGGCGCCATCACGACCACAACGGAATTTGGGTCGTTACTACATGGTATCAGAGCGCTAGGTTCACCTAGGTCTCACAAGTCACAGGCAAACCTAGTAGAGTCTTGCGGATCGATACAAAGACGTCTGTATTTATCTTCGAGAGGCTATAGGGTGTTAAGAGACCTCTCTTTATTTCTATTCTATCATGCAGTCAACGGTTACTAAGTTTCATTCTTCTATTCTCTCACAGATGGTGAGGACTCGTGCAGCTGTTATCCCTGACCCGGGAGGTGCCACTACCCCCGCCGTCCGAGGTAGAGGTCGGGGGAGGGCACTGGCCCGACGTGGGGGACGAGGGCGTCCAAAAGTTGCCCCACTAGTGCCCTCAGAGGATCCAGTTATTGAGCAGCAGGATGAGGTGCCCCAGTAGATCCTGCCCCAACAGGTTTTATGACTGCCCCAGGCTTTCAGGAGGTCATGGGCCGTATGATGCAGTTCATGGATACTATGACTCAGGCAGGATTATTTCCAGCGGATCCTGCCACCTCTCAAGCAGGATGGGGAGTTCATACCCCTACTGCTCAGGCCGCAGGTCATGCATCGGCGGTATATCAGACTCCGGACACATTACCGATGGGTGGGGCACAACCAGCAGCCCCTGAGCTCAGACCGGCTACGGACGGCGATCCGCAGAAGCTACTTGACAGATGGACCCGATTGCACCCTCCGACCTTTGGAGGTGAGATGGGTGAGGATGCTCATGACTTCATTGATAGGTGCAGGGATAGACTGCACAACATGAGGATTCTGGAGTCCCATGGGGTTGATTTCACCACTTTCCAGCTTGAGGGTAGAGCCCGCAGATGGTGGCAGTCTTACATCCTTGGTAGGCCAGCAGGTTCACCTCTGATCACTTGGGAGCAATTTACTCAGCTATTCTTGGATAGGTATATTCCACCCTCGGAGAGGGAAGAGTTGTGTTATCAGTTTGAGCAGTTGGAGCAGGGCCAGATGTCCGTGACCGACTACGAGGCCAGATTTTTGGAGTAGTCCCTCCATGCCCTCATGATTCTTCCTACTGATGCTGAGAGGGTGCGGAGGTTCGTAGCAGGGTTACATTATGGTATTAGGTCCAACATGGCCCGAGAGGTGGAGATGGGTACTCCTTATCAGCTCGTGGTTGAGATAGCTCGCCGGATTGAGGGTTACCGGTCTAGGAGCAGGGAGCAGAGTCAGCAGGTTAAGAGAGCTAGATTTTCTGGAGACTTCAGAGGTACCTCAGCTCGGGGTAGAGGTCAGTTTGGCAGGGGTCAGCCCAGCAGGCCTCCATATTCAGTTCCACCACCACCTTCTCGCGGTGCTCCAGCGAGACCATACTTCAGTGCCATGCTAGAGAGTTCTTACCGCCCTCCAGCCATTCAGGGTTCCTCAGGCGGGTATTCGGGTCATCAAGGTCCTCCTAGCTCCTATTTCAGTGCTATGCCAGAGGTTTCCCACCGTTCCCCAGCTATTCAGGGTCCTCCTTCTTTAGGGCAGCAAGGTATGCCTCCAGTGAGATGCTTCGAGTGTGGGGATTCAGGTCATATGAGGAGGGCTTTCCCCATACTTCGGGGTAAGGCCGTCTAGCAGAGTTATCAGCCTACATACTCAGCACAGGCGCCCCGTCCACTTAGAGGTGGAGGGAAGACGAGTAGAGGTCGTCCTAGAGGTGGAGGCCAGGCAGGAGGAGCTCAGCCAGCTCCTATTTCGTCCAGCGGGGGTCAGTCTTCAGGTACTCCAGCTAGATTTTATGCTATACCGGCCCGAGCAGATGCAGTGGCCTCAGATGCCATGATCACAGGTATTATTTCAGTGTGTGGTAGAGAGGCATCAGTACTATTTGATCCAGGATCTACCTATTCATATGTGTTAGCCTTATTTACTTGCTTTCTGGATGTTCCTCGTGAGTCTTTGGCTTCTCCTATATATGTATCCACCCCCGTGGGTGATTCTGTAGTGGTAGACCGGGTCTACCGGTCTTGTGTGATCCCATTTTGTGGGCACGAGACTAGAGCGGACCTTCTATTGCTCGACATGGTTGACTTTGAGATTATCCTGGGGATGGATTGGCTATCTCCTCACCATGCCATCTTGGATTGCCACGCCAAGATGGTTACATTGGCCATTCCCGAGTTGCCCAAACTGGAGTGGAGAGGTTCCTCAGTCAGCGCAGCCAGCTGAGTTATTTCCTTCCTGAAGGCTCGACATATGGTCGAGAAGGGTTGTTTGGTGTATCTTGCTTATGTGCGGGACACCACCGCCGAGTCTACGACTATTGATTTAGTGCCCGTGGTTCGAGAGTTTGTAGATGTATTCCCTTCAGATCTTCCAGGCATGCCTCCAGATCGTGATATTGAATTTTGCATTGACTTAGCTCCAAATACCCAGCCTATTTCCATTCCCCCGTATCGTATGGCTCCTAAGGAGTTGAAGGAGTTGAAGGAGCAACTTGAGGAATTGTTGGCTAAGGGGTTCATCAGGCCGAGTGTATCGCCGTGGGGTACTCCGGTTCTATTCGTGAAGAAGAAAGATGGGTCTATGCGGATGTGCATTGAGTACCGCCAGTTGAACAAAGTCACCATCAAGAACAAGTATCCATTGCCGCGCATTGATGATTTATTCGACCAGTTGAAGGGTGCCAGGGTGTTTTCTAAGATTGATTTGAGATCGGGGTACCACCAGTTGAAGATTCGGGCTTCTGATATCCCAAAGACAGCTTTTCGTACGAGATATGGCCACTATGAGTTCTTGGTGATGTCCTTTGGCTTGACTAATGCTCCTGCTGCATTTATGGACTTGATGAACAGGGTGTTAAGGCCGTACATTGATTCCTTTGTCATCGTCTTTATTGATGACATTCTGATTTATTCACGTAGCCTGGGAGAGAACAAGCAACATTTGAGAGTTGTGCTTCAGACCTTGCGATAACAGAAGCTATATGCTAAGTTCTCCAAGTGTGAGTTTTGGTTAGATTCCGTGGCATTCTTGGGTCATATTGTATCCGAAGAGGGTATTAAGGTTGATCCTAAGAAGATTGAGGCGGTTCAGAGTTGGCCACGTCCTACTTCAGCTACTGAGATCAGGAGTTTCTTGGGTCTAGCAGGCTATTACCGACGATTTGTGAAGGGCTTTTCATCCATTGCATCCCCACTGACCAGATTGACCCAGAAAAATGCCTCATTTCAGTGGTCTGACGAGCGTGAGGCGAGCTTTCAGAAGCTCAAGACGGCTTTGACTTCAGCACTACTTTTTGGTATTACCCTCAGGTTCTGGGATGTATACAGTGTATTGCGACACTTCACGCGTTGGTTTGGGGTGTGTGTTGATGCAGGATGGGAGAGTTATTGCCTATGCTTCGCTCCACTTGAAGGTTCATGAGAAGAATTATCCAGTGCACGATCTAGAGTTGGCAGTGATTGTTCATGCTCTTAAGATTTGGAGGCATTACTTATATGGGAGTGTCTTGTGAGGTTTATACAGATCACCGCATCTTGCAGCACCTGTTCAAGCAGAGGGATCTTAACTTGAGGCAGCGCAGGTGGCTTGAGTTGCTGAAGGATTATGACATCACCATCCTTTATCATCCAGTCAAGGCGAACGTGGTAGCAGATGCCTTGAGTAGGAAGGTGGAGAGTATGGGTAGTTTTGCTTACATTGCAGCTGAGGAGAGGCCTCTAGCCTTGGACATTCAGTCTTTGGCTAACCGTCTGGTGAGATTAGATCTTTCGGAGCCTCATCGGATTCTAGCACATGTGGTTGCTCAGTCTTCATTATTAGGGGAGATTAAGGCTCGGCAGTATGACGATCCACGCTTGGTTCAGCTCCGAGATACAATGGTTCAGGGTGGTGCCAAGGAGATTACTATTGGCGAGGATGGTGTCCTAAGGCTCCAAGGTCGTTTGTGCGTGCCCAATGTTGATGGCTTGAGGTAGAGGATACTTGAGGAGCCACACAGTTCGCGGTATTCTGTCCACCCGGGTGCTACGAAGATGTACCGTGATTTGAGGCAGCATTACTGGTGGAAACGAATGAAGAGAGACATCGTGGAGTTCGTGGCTAAGTGCATTAATTGTCATCAGGTGAAGTATGAGAACCAGAGGCCGGGTGTCCTACTTCAGCAGATGCCCATTCCTGAGTGGAAGTGGGAGCGCATTACCATGGACTTCGTAGTTGGGTTACCTCAGACTTTACGGAAGGGTGACGCAGTTTGGGTCATTGTGGATAGGTTGACCAAATCGGCGCATTTCATTCCGGTGGCTACTACTTATACATCTGAGAGGCTAGCCTAGATCTTTATTCGGGAGATAGTCTGGTTGCACGGTGTACCGGTGTCTATTATATCAGACCGACGGTCAGTCGGAGCGTACATTTCAGATATTGGAGGACATGCTCAAGGCATGTGTGATTGACTTCGGAGGCCAGTGGGACCAGTTCTTGTCTTTGGCCGAGTTTGCTTATAATAACAGTTATCAGGACACCATTGAGATGGCTCCATTTGAGGCTTTGTATGGTCGACGATGTCGTTCTCCCATCGGGTGGTTTGAGCCTGGAGAGGCTTAGTTATATGGCACGGACCTAGTGAGAGATGCCTTAGAGAAGGTGAAGTTGATTCAAGAGAGGCTCCGCACAACACAGTCCAAACAGAAGAGCTATGCAGATCAGAGGACTCGTGATGTATCATTTATGGAGGGGGACAAGGTTCTATTGAAGGTATCGCCTATGAAAGGCATTATGAGGTTTGGGAAGAAGGGAAAGCTGAGCCTGAGGTTTATAGGTGCTTTCGAGGTGTTGCGGCGAGTAGGAGAGGTTGCTTATGAGCTTGCCTTGTCTCCCCACTTATCTGGAGTTCATCCGGTCTTCCATGTGTCCATGCTCCGGAGGTATCACCCCGACTTCTCTCACGTGGTGGATTTCAGCACTATTCAGTTAGATGAGAGATTGGGCTACGAGGAGGAGCCCGTTGCTATCATTGACAGACAGGATCGCTAGTTGAGATCCAAGAGAGTTTCTGCCGTGAAGGTCCAGTGGCGGGGCCGGCCAGTTGAGGAAGGGACTTGGGAGTCAGGGGAGGACATGCGGAGCCGCTCTCCCCATCTTTTCCCAAACTCAGGTACATATCTATGTCCGTTCGAGGACGAACGGTTGGTTAAGAGGTGGCGATTGTGATGACCCAAACGGTCATCCGGTGCTAATCTAGCTAAATCTGCGTTCCGAGGCTCTAAAAGCCTCTGCTAATCTCACCAGCTCAAACAACTAATACTCTTTCCAAATAGTCACAACGATAACTAACAACAATTCAACAAGGCCAAATAGTAATAGAAACAATAATGAACATGTAACAGTTAAAACAATGATCAAATGAGTGGGGAAAGGGAAAGGGGATCATGTTTAACTAACGATTTGGGTGGTGCATAGATACTCGTCATCACACCTATACACCACACCCATGCAATTCACGTAGCAAACAAGTGGGGAGTCCTATTCCCTCAAGCTAAAGTTAGGCCAAACACTTACCTCAATTCCGCAGGCCACTCACAGCTCAATTATTGCTTTTCCTTTTGAATTCACCTCTAAATTGCTCGAATCTAATCAAAATTAACTTAATATCATTAACTAATGCTAAAGGAACTAACTTTATTGAAAAATATAATTTTTCCTAAGTTTTCTAAAAAAAAGTGAAAACCCGACCCCGGGCCCGCTTGGTCTAAACTCGAGGTTCGGATCAAATTATGTTTACCCATTCACCCACGAACCCAAATATACAATTAATTTCGAAATCCGACCTCAATTCGAGGTAAAGATTCGATTTTTATAAAATTCCCTAATTCTACCCAAACCCTCAATTTTTACCATGAAAATTCTTAGTTTTTGATTTAAAAGTGATGAAAAATAATGGGTAATTGAAGGAGTAAAGTTTATAATTGATTACCTATGACTTGGGGATGATATTTGGTGAAGAAATTCGTTCCTAGGGCTGTGGGGTTCGAAAATTTGAAGAAAAAGAAGTCTACCCGTTTTGTATTTATTTTTCTGCCAGCTATTCTGTCTTGTTTCTCGTTCCAAACGATCCCTAAACTCGATTTTCTTGTGTTCAATGGATTCCTTGTGAAATTTAAATGAATTTAGGCTTTTGAATCACTCAATTTGACCTTATAATGAAGGATATATGTAGTTTTTAAGATTTGCAAATAGTGCAGGTTTTTTTTAATACGCCGTCAGGAGAAAATTCGTAATTAACCTGAAAAATCTGGGCAACCTTGGTAAAATGGCCATAAAATTCTCATACGATGTCCAAATTCGATGATTCTTTTTGCTACGGGTCCGTAATTACGATACAGATCTAATAATTCATTCAAAACATAAATCGAAGCTCATTTGTTTAATATGATATCATTTATGCTTGACGAAACGACGTCGAAACATAAGAAAGAGCGAGCGCACACAACCCAAACCTATTTGAAACTCACCCGAGCCCTCGAGGCTCTAAATCAAACATGCAAGCAAGTCAAAAAGCATAATATGGACTTGCTCCTTCGATCAAATCATGAAAATAACATGTAAAACAACGAATTAAACCTCAAAACTCATTATTTTCTTCAAGAACACTTATAGTTCATAACTTTTCAACCGGATATCCAAATCACGTCAAACGAACTCCGTATTTCACCAAATTTCACGGGCAAGGCCTGAATATCATCACAAATTTGTAACGGCCTCCGGAACCAAAATACGGGCCCGATACCAATGACTTCAAACATTAATTCTTTTCATTATTTCATAAATATTTCAGCAAAATAATTTCTTTCAAAAATTGATTTCTAAGGCTTGGGACCTCGGAATTTATTTCTGGGCATACGCCCGGGTCCCATATTTTACTGCGGACTTTCCGGGATCGTCGTAACACTGATTTGAGTCCGTTTACTCAAAATGTTGACTCAAGTCAACTAAAACCAAAATTTGTAATTCTAAAAATAATTATTTCTTATATTTTGAATATAAAAGCTTTTCGGTTTAACGCCCGGACTGCGCACACAAATCGAGGTAGTTAAAATTAATCTTTTTATGGCTAATAAGCCTATAACGAAGTCTAAATTCATAAAATGACCCCTTGGGTCATCGCACGGGTAGGCTTCGGGGTGTTTTTAACTTGTAAAAAAAATCTGCTGTCATAACAGTTTATGGTGCTCCACGCTTTAAAAAAAATTAAAAAATTAAAGCAACCATAACCTATTAAAACACCAATTCGGGCAGCAACCCTTTTCTTCATATTTTTCGAACTACCAAGCCCTAGAGATGATTTTCTTCACCCAAGTTCATCCTCAAAGTGTTGGTAATCAATTCTAAACTCTACCCTTTCAATTACCCAATGTTTTTCATCACTTTTAAATAAAAAATCAAGAATTTTCATGGTAAAAATTGAGGGTTTGAGTAGAATTAGGGAATTTTGTAAAAATCGAATTTTTACATTGAATTAAGGTCGTTAAAAACTAATAGTATATTTGGGTTCGTGGGTGAATGGGTAAACGTAATTTGGTCCGAACCCCGAATTTAGACCAAGCGGGCCATGGGTCGGGTTTCCACTTTTTCTGAGAAAACTTAGGAAAAATCATGTTTTTCAATAAAGTTAGTTCCTTTAGCATTAATTGATGATATTGAGTTAATTATGATTAGATTCGAGCAAGTTAGAGGTGAATTCAAAAGGAAAAGCAGTAATTGAGCAGTGAGTGGCCTGCGAAATTGAGGTAAGTGTTTGGTCTAACTTTGACTTGAGGGAATAGGAATCCCCACTTGTTTGCTATGTGAAATGCATGTGTGTGGTGTATAGGTGAGGTGAAGAGTATCTATGCACCACCCAAATGGCCTGTTAAACATGATCCTTTCCCTGTTCCCAATTTAATTTATCCCGGTATTAATTGTTCTTTGTTAGTTATTGTTTCCATGAATACTAGGCCTCATTACTTTGTTGTTAAATATTATTTGGTTATTTTGGAAGCATATTGGTTGTGTCTTTGGTTCTTTTGGGGGAACATAAATGTTGAGCAGTTTGACATTATATTGGAATTATATATATATATATATATATATATATATATATATATATATATATATATATATAAGTATATATTCACGTCGGTTTCTTGACTATTTATATTGTTGTTGTTCAAAGTGTACGGGCTATATTGTTTTCTGTTTGAAACTTTTGAATCAAAAATTAGTGTGATACCTGAATAAATTGGTGTGATAAGGGTGAATAAATTGGTGTGATAAGGGTGAATAAATTGGTGAGATAAGGGTGGATAATTGGTGTGATAAGGGTAGATACTTGATTGTGATATAGGTGAATACATTGATTGTGATATTGTGAATAGGTGGGATCGGGTTGCACGCCACAACAAGACATGAAAATGGGGAATAATGATATTTTACTGATTTTTAAACTTTAAATGATTTGGAAATTCTTGTTTTACTCTACAATTTTTCTTATATTTCGTACATATGATTATTTTAAAGTAAAGTTTGGAAACTTGGAGATTTACTTGAGTATTGGTTATAGTTGAGACCTGAAAGAGGCGGCTGAGTTATTTCATTGTTGCTGTAGTACTTAATTATTTGTTAGATTTCCTTCTTGCTTTATAGTTATTGTCTCAGTTATATTTTTCTTGTTGTGTAGAATTGTTTTATTGCGTTATTGTATATATTATTGTCACAGGTTATTTGTTGTTAATTCCCCGCCGTAGCCTCGTCACTACTTCGTCAAGGTTAGGCTCGGCACTTACTCAGTACATGGGGTCGGTTGTAATGATACTACACTCTGCACTTTTTTGTGCAGATCAGAGAGTCTTCTCTTAGTTCGTCGAGACTGTTTTTATATTTTTCAAAACAATTATTTCTTTCAGCCCATTATTTGTAGTATTCTTTAGTAGTTCGTGAATTGTGACACCAGACCCTGGGGTAGTCTTAGAGTTATTTATATAATTAGTTCGTGCCTTGGTTTATTTAAGTGTTTATTATTTTATGTTTGGAATTATTCATTAAAAGTCAGTAGCTTAAGTTTATTTTATAATTGTTTATTATGTTTAAGTGGATAATCAAAGGAAAATAGCTAATCGAATTATAATATTGGCTTGCCTAGGAAGTGTGGTGTTAGGCGCCATCACGATCCCTAAGGTTGGGATTTTGGTTTGTGACAAGTTTGTATCAGAGCACTAGGTTGCTTAGGTCTCATAATTCACGAACAAAATTGGTAAAGTCTGAAGGATCAGTACGGAGACGTCTGTACTTATCTCTCAGAGGCTATGAAGTTAGGAACAATTTCGCTTCTATTATACTATATCGTGCGAATTTTTTCTACAATTGATGATTGAACTTGTCTATTCTTGTCCCCTCACAAATCTCGACAACACGCAAAACGTCTAAAACCGGACAAGAGATGAATCCCCAATGACAGCTACGATTAGGGAAAGAGGCAGAAGCAGAGCTCAGACTAAAGCTCAAACATCATCACCTATTGTACAGTCTCAAATGGATCTAGACGCGGAGGTTCTAGCTCAGTCGGTACATGTTGGACTAGCCCATATCCCAGAAGGATTTATAGCTACTTCAGTATTGCATAACAAGGGAATAATTGAAAGCAATGGGGTTGATTTATATGAGCTGTGAAGTTTAACATTGTGGATTATTAGGCATTGTGACCTATGACTTCGTGCCAAGTAGGAAAGTCCACTGTCAAGGAATAAATTGTGGGGTCATGTGTTATATCAGTTTTGGCTTGGAATGTATAAGGCTTGAGATTTTGCAAGAGATAAAGTTGGGAATTGCGATATGTCTGCCTCCTTAATAACCATATACCTTAGTACCAAATGAGTTATATAGACAACTTTAAATCTACAGAAGGTTTACTCAGCGTGGAAGTCACGGTTGCGGGTTTTGGGGTGCTCCAGAGGGAGTACAGTGGTTGACAAGTTTCTAGAATATATGGTTCGTGCCAAGGTTTATCTGTATAGAGATCTACCTTTGGGGTCATTGTGCATCAATAAGGATAAAAGTTACCCCAAGGAATAACGAAGGGTACATGAATTTGTGGGGTAGCTCAGCGGAGTTGAGTCAACATGGTAAAGGAGAAATTGGTCGCCAGTGGTTGAGGCAAGCCTACGAAGAGGACGACCAGCCAGTGCAACATCAACTTTTTGACTCACTTCTCATAATGAGTTTGTTTCTCGAAACATCCATTTTTGCGTGGCGCTTTGGGTTTGAACGATTGTGTCAGGTCACCATGAAAATGACAGAACAGGCCATCAGGTTTGATAAGTTAGCCTTTCATAATCCTACTTCGATTCATATAGACAGAGAGCAAGTCCACATGCTCATTAAATGACTCAATTATGATTGTAAAATTTTTGTGCGACTCAGGGCAAGTTGATACTTTATTGCGGCTAGTGGTAGAAACTGTCCTAGGCTTGGGAGATTCATATCTCATTAGTGCACTCAGGCTACGTGCCCCATTGCAGTTACAACTTAACTACATGACCAACTAGGGAAAAAGGAGTCAGAATGTCAAAAGAGGAGGTCAGATTCCTAGAGGTGGAGACCCAGCCTGTTGATATATTTTTATGGTATGGCTGAGGTCGTTACATTAAATGGTGTCATTACAAGAACAATCTCTAGTTATTATAAAGTGATAATATCCTTAACTTGATACAGTTATGCATATCTAATAAAAAATTTCTAATATACTCCACTCATGGGTGATTTTGTAACTCTGAAATCTACTTATGTGAACACTAGTATTGTGAAATTCTATGGAGATAACTATGTCTATCATTACGTGTTGTAACTTTGTTTAACTGAAAATATTTAAAGGAAGAAAAGGGAAGGTTTCGAGTGGCATGATATGCATATTACTTGTGATTCAGAATTGAGGGCGAGATCCTCGTATTTTAATATGATTTGATATGTTTAGATCGGGCTACGGGCTGCGGTGGAAGTTATGCAAGGACGGGATCTTTATGATGAAAAATTCTTGTGTTTAAATTCTCCCTTGTGGAATTAAAATCTTACTATAGTACTAACATGGAGTCATGCATGTTAGGGTTATTCGAAAATTTCTATATAATAATAATAAAAATAATAATAATTGAACAAATAATTAATAAATAAATAAATAAATAAATTAATTATCTATCTGTGCATAATTTTCCAAATCCGTGTTATAATTATTGAGCTTTGACCTACAAGGTAGGTGCCCGCCCATATGGCCTTAAATGAGATACGTTAATTCGGGTATATATAATTACGAGGTCTTCAAGCATCGTATCTCGTTATCAATATTGCGAAGGTTTGAAAGGAGATTATTGTTACGTGAATTTAATTGGAAATTCTGGAATTGACTATGAACAACTATTAAGAAAATAGAGGCAGTCAAGAACTGGCGTAGACCCATTACAGCCACGGAGATAAGGAGTTTCTTGGATTTGGCGGGTTACTACCGTCGTTTTGTGGAAGGGTTCTCATCCGCAGCAACCCCAATGACTAATTGACTTAGAAAGGTGACCCATTTAAATGGTCATATGAGTGCGAGGCGAGCTTTTAGAAGCTCAAGGCAGCCTTCACTTCAGCACCAGTGCTGGTGTTACCATCAGACTCAGGTTCTTTCACGGTATATTGTGATGCTTCCCGTGTTGGACATGGAGCAGTATTGATGCAAGATGGCAGAGTGATTGCATATGCGTCTCGTCAGTTGAAAGCCCATGAGATGAATTACCCTATTCATGACTTAGAGTTGGCAGCCATTGTTCATACATTGAAAATTTGGAGGCACTATCTTTATGGCATGCCGTGTGAGGTTTTTACTGACCATCGTAGTCTCCAATACTTATTCAAGCAGAAGGATCTAAATTTGAGGCAGCGGAGATGGTTAGAGTTACTAAAAGTTTATGATGTCACCATATTGCATCACCCAGGGAAGGCCAGTGTGGTGGTCGATGCATTGAGTAGAAAGGCGGTGAGTATGGGCAGCCTTGCGTATATTCCAGTTGGTGAGAGACCGTTGGCTTCAGACATTCAAACGTTGGCTAATCAGTTCGTGAGGTTGGATATTTCGCCCAGCAGTGTTTTAGCTTGTACAGTCACACGGTCTTCTCTAATTGAGCGTATCCTGGATCGGCAGGATGATGACCCACATTTGGCGGTCCTTAGGGACACAGTTCGGCACGGTGATGCCAAGCAGGTTACAGTTAGAGATGATGTGTTATGAGGATGCAGGGTAAGTTATGTGTGCCAAATATTGATGGCCTTCGTGAGTTGATCCTTGAAGAGGCTCACAATTCTAAGTATTCTATTCACCCTGGTGCAGCAAAATGTATCAAAATTTGAAACAACATTATTGGTGGAGAAGGATGAAGAAGGACATGGTTGCGTATGTGGCTCATTGCTTAAATTTTCAGCAAGTAAAATATGAGCATTAGAGACCTGGTGGTTTTCTACAGCAGATAGAGATTCCTGAGTGAAAGTGGGAGCGTATCGCTATGGATTTCGTTGTTGGACTCCCACAGACTCAGAGGAAATTTGACGCAGTTTGGGTTATTGCAGATAGGCTGACTAAATCAGCACATTTCAATCCTGTGGAAAGTACTTATACTTCAGAGCGGTTGGCTGAGTTATATATTTGAGAGACTGTTCGCCTTCATGGTGTGCCCGTGTCTATCATTTCTGATCGGGGCACACAGTTCACTGCGTACTTTTGGATGACAGTTCAGCGTGAGTTGGGTACCTGAGTGGAGTTAAGCACATCATTTCATCCTCAGACTGACGGGCAGTCCGTACCATTCAAATATTGGAGGATATGCTCCGCGCTTGTGTTATTGACTTTGGAGGTTCGTGGGATCAATTCTTGCCGTTAGCGGAGTTTGCTTATAATAATAGTTATCATTCGAGCATTCAGATGGCTCCTTACGAGGCATTATATGGTAGACGGTGTAGATCGCCAATTGGATGGTTTGATCCGGGAGAAACTCTGTTATTGGATACAGATTTAGTTCAGGAGGCCTTAGATAAGGTCAAAATCATTCAGGAGAGACTTCGTGCAACTCAGTCTAGGCAAAAGAGTCATGCCGATCGTAAGGTTCGTGATGTGGCATTCATGGTTGGAGAGAGAGTATTGCCTGGGGTATCACCCATAAAGGGTATTATGTGATTTCATCTTGTGTTGCGGATATGGCTTGATACAGCGTGTTCAGACTTTTTCAGCTTATAGTCGTGGAAATTTGATCTTCTGAATGGACTCAGAAGTGGAAATTTAGTTCTAAGGTTTATGGGTCAGGATCGGACTTCAAAATTTCAATTGTGTTGTGCTATTAGATCTATATGGGGTAAGGTGACGTGGAATCACCTCCGAATATGTGCATGGTAGGTTACACAGCAATTTTGGTGGTATTTGGAACAACTCTGGGCACGTTCGAGGACGAACATATGTTTAAGTGGGGGAGAATGTAACGACCCGGTCGGTCGTTCCGTAGAATTTGTATTATTATTGCTATTATTCCCTTGTCATAGGTTGGTTATGCTGTTTATGATGTGTTAGAGTCGGTTGGCTCGGGTTCAGAATGGTTGTGAGGTGGCTTTCAGGACTTATATGAGGGAGGCTTTCAGGCCTTATATGAGGGAGGCTTTCAGGCCTATATTGTGAGGAGGCTTTCAGGCCTTATGTTGTTATAGCGCTTGGGCTGTAGGAGCCCCACCGGAGTCTGTACACACCCCCAGTGAGCGCAGGTACCTATTGAGTGATGATTATTGCCCGCGGGGCTGATACTGAGTGATGATTGATACTGAGTAATGATTATTGCCCCCGGGGCTGTAACTGAGTGATTGTGAGAATGCCTGAGGGGCAGCTGTTACGAGAAATGATTTTGTCCCGAGGGGCAGATTTATGATGATTTTACTAAGCTTTCGAACTATGATTTACTTTGTTTTCGAACTGGTTTTTACTGAGCATTTTACTGAGATATACTGATATTACACTCGTTTCAAAGGATTTCTCGAAACTTGGTTTTCTAAACTTATGTATTTGATGAATACTACATGGTGACTTGGTGTTTTACTGGTTTTGTGAAATTGTGTATCTGTACTGTGTATTTTATAGTTCTCAGACTGTGATTTATTTTCATTACTACTGAGTTGGCGTACTTATAAAGACTCCCTGTGCCTCTGTGCACAGATTCAGGTGACGGTCTGGAGCAGTAGTTGTCTCAGTTCGTTAGCAGCTGTTACGGGATTTTGAGGTAGCTGTCCAGCGTCCACAGCTTCTCCATTTCCCTTCCTTTTATAGTATTAGAATTTGATTCGTAGACCTTATTATGTCTTTAGCAGAGTTAGTTTTAAATTCGTAGATGCCCATGACTATTGACTCCAGTCTTGGGAGGTTTGTTTGTGGGACGCTAAGACTTAATTACACTATTCTATGATTGGTTGCATGCTTATTATTAAATTTTGAACTCTTATAATTGAACAAATGCGTAGTCAGGTGATGGTTGGCTAGCCTAGTTCCACGATTGGCGCCATCACGACCTGTTAGGATTTAGGATCGTGACAAAAATACTTCCAGTTTTTGATGTATTGAGCCATAGTGTTAAGCTTGTGACAATTGTGATAGTTCGGGTTTTGGGAAGAGTAAAAATGTAAATGCCGAGCGGCTTAACTTTACGGTTATTGTTTATCTTTAATGTTTTATTTCTGCTTTCGAGTTATTTTTCGCATGTTTTTGGCTTACCTAGTCGTATAGACTAGGTGCCGTCACGAGACCCTGTGGAGGAAAATTTGGGTCGTGACAGATTCATAGTAATATAATAGTCGTTTATATAATTTCATAAATTAAGGTCATATGTATCGGCAACCATATAAGTCCATTCACTAATATGGTTGTATTTATATAACCTATGCTAATTATATCGTTGTGATTCATAGTAATATCGACCGCTTGTATAATAGCCGTCTATATAGTTTCATTCATTAAGGTTACATGTATGACCTTATTTATATAATAGTAAATAATGAAACCTTAATGAATGAAACTATATAGACGGCTATTATACAAGCGGTCGATATTACTATGAATCACAACGATATAATTAGCATAGGTTATATAAATACAACCATATTAGTGAATGGACTTATATGGTTGCCGATACATATGACCTTAATTTATGAAATTATATAAACGACTATTATATTACTATGAATCTGTCACGACCCAAATTTCCCTCCACAGGGTCTCGTGACGGCACCTAGTCTATACGACTAGGTAAGCCAAAAACATGCGGAAAATAACTCGAAAGCATAAATAAAACATTAAAGATAAACAATAACCGTAAAGTTAAGCCGCTCGGCATTTACATTTTTACTCTTCCCAAAACCCGAACTATCACAATTGTCACAAGCTTAACACTATGGCTCAATACATCAAAAACTGGAAGTATTTTTGTCACGATCCTAAATCCTAACAGGTCGTGATGGCGCCAATCGTGGAACTAGGCTAGCCAACCATCACCTGACTACGCATTTGTTCAATTATAAGAGTTCACAATTTAATAATAAGCATGCAACCAAGCATAGAATAGTGTAATTAAGTCTTAGCGTCCCAATAGTAGTCTAACAACTCAAACAAACCTCCCAAGATTGGAGTCAATAGTCATGGGCATCTGCGAATTTAAAACTAACTCTGCTAAAGACATAATAAGGTCTACGAATCAAATTCTAATACTATAAAAGGAAGGGAAATGGAGAAGTTGTGGACGCTGGACAGCTACCTCGAAATCCCGTAACAGCTGCTAACGAACTGAGACAACTACTGCTCCAGACCGTCACCTGAATCTGTGCACAGAGGCACATTGAGTCTTTATGAGTACGCCAACTCAGTAGTAATGAAAATAAATCACAGTCTGAGAACTATAAAACACACAGTACATATACACAATTTCACTAAACCAGTAAAACACCAAGTCACCATGTAGTATTCATCAAATACATAAGTTTAGAAAACCAAGTTTCGAGAAATCCTTTGAAATGAGTGTAATATAAGTATATCTCAGTAAAATGCTCAGTAAAAACCAGTTCGAAAACAAAGTAAATCATAGTTCGAAAGCTTAGTAAAATCATCATAAATCTGTCCCTCGGGACAAAATCATTTCTCGTAACAGCTGCCCCTCAGGCATTCTCACAATCACTCAGTTACAGCCCCGGGGGAAATAATCATCACTCAGTATCAGCCCCGCGGGCAATAATCATTACTCAATAGGTACCTGCGCTCACTGGGGGTGTGTACAGACTCCGGAGGGGCTCCTACAGCCCAAGCGCTATAACAACATAAGGCCTGAAAGCCTCCTCACAATATAGGCCTGAAAGCCTCCCTCTTATAAGGCCTGAAAGCCTCCCTCATATAAGTCCTGAAAGCCACCTCACAACCATTCTGAACCCGAGCCAACCGACTCTAACACATCATAAACAACATAACCAACCTATGACAAGGGAATAATAGCAATAATAATACAAATTCTACGGAACGACTGACCGGGTCGTTACATTCTCCCCCACTTAAACATATGTTCGTCCTCGAACGTGCCCAGAGTTGTTCCAAACACCACCAAAATTGCTGTGTAACCTACCATGCACATATTCGGAGGTGATTCCACGTCACCTTACCCCATATAGATCTAATAGCACAACACAATTGAAATTTTGAAGTCCGATCCTGACCCATAAACCTTAGAACTAAATTTCCACTTCTGAATCCATTCAGAAGATCAAATTTCCACAACTATAAGCTGAAAAAGTCTGAACACGATGTATCAAGCCATATCCGCAACACAAGATGAAATCACATAATATACCGCATGACTCAACACTCATAGCGATGACTCCTAATCCCAATCGCTGCTCATAACAACCCAATACTGGTAAATAACCTCTTACCAAACAAAACCTCACTTAAACACCTTCATATGGTGCCATTGATGAAAGCAACACGTAGAAACCAGCAACCATTCGTCTGATCAACATTAATACCCCAGAGCCAATACTTGTGCAACTTTTGCGCTCAGTAACAATATCCCAAGAGCTCATTTCATTAAATAAAGAGGACTCACATGAGAGGACTATCCTGTCACTAACACTTACCAAACTGCATCATGCTAAAAACGTAGTACACATAATTACATCAAAACACACGAATCTGACACCAAGGATCATACCTCTACATGACTCAGCTGCAAAGCGTGATCCCATCCAACTGCTGGACCACATGACATACTCCAAGCCACCTTGCTCAAAATCAATAACCATGCGAAATTCGACATCAATTACTCAAAGTGCATTGCCATAACCACGGGGGATATGGGATGATACCATGTCACCCGAACCAGAAAGAACATAACCAATACGTCTCAATCCTGCAACACCCAATTACTTACCTTACTCAAAGATCGCTATAAAGTCTCGATAGAACTACACCTTATGCACATATATAACCAATGATCACAACTCCTCGAAACACCGAAAGGTAACTCATAGATCTCTCCAAAACACGATTAAGCTCAGTGACAATCAAATGGTACATCCCTCAACAATAGCAATTTGGGGTCAACAATTCCGACTCGGTGTAGAACACACACCCTTACTGGCCTACCAATAATTTTATTCTAAATCAACTCTGGTCATCCACAACAGGTAGATAACTCTCCAAAGGTTCATAATGACTGAATCATGACCTATACTAACACCTGACTAGCTTTTCTCGCATCCTCGTAGTTCACAACTACAAAAATAATCTGTTCATGAAAACTCCGAGTCTCTAAATCCATGAGGCGCACGAATTTCCATATCTAATCCCAATTCCACCACTCAAATATATAACACGCCCCTAATACTTTATCATTCCATGACGGATACCCCCATAATTCCTTTGTGTCACCAAGAAACCTTGAATATCTGCAGTCGATCCAACAAGAGAGCTTCGTAATTCCAATGAAGCACCCTTAACTCGACACATTGTCATTTCAGAATGTATACCCTCGTCCAGTCATACCAATTAGTGATATCATCTGCCTGGTCGTCTAAAGCTGCCGATGTTGTCTAAGAATTTCACATATGCAATTTCTCAACTCTACACCACATACCGCATACACTACGCCATCCTATGATAAGTATAAGAACATCCCACTCGATCCCATCTAGAAGCAAAATCACTATACATCACATGGCCCTCACACCAGTAGAAATATACATCTCTAACTGTGGTAGAAACCATCAAGAACTCCCGAATCACATTTGTACAACAACAAACCGCCAGGACTGAATCCTTCTAACTCAACCAAGCTACCCATGCCACCAAATTCCAAGAGAATTGCTAAAGAAACACCTGTAACAACTCATTACCTTATAAACACCCAAAGAACTAACCACATCCCTTATCATGCCGATCCAGCCTACTACCAAGATGTCCTATTTATCCAAGTTCCTTCTGACTTACCTTCGAAATGATACTTCTTCTTGCCATAATACCTCAATTCTCAATCCCGACTCACCGCACAAAACCCGAGCATAAAATATACTATCTAAGGCTCATAAGCCGCTGAATACTCTCTCAGATATCCCCAAAAGCACCACATTAGAAATACCTACCCTGAAGAGACTTCCTGCGAATTTAAAGTCATACCTTCACTTTCCTGATACTGATGGATATAATCCATGATAATGCAAATACATCACAAGCCTCGACACATTTCCCGTAAATCTCTGTTCTAGCCCTTCTCACACCCTGAAGATCCTCTATCGCTACATATAACCTTGAATCCGTCTGAACCATTCTCGGGCGTCACTTACTCTATGCAATATAAATTACACTAACCAAGTAAACAGAACGACCTGACCCTACTTGCAATCCACATACTAAGAAAGTAATCCACACCTTTGAAGTAACAAGCAAACTCATACACTACACCCACTACCCTTTCAAGTACAACCCAATCATTCAATAAATTTCACCTCTGCAAGTCATAACTGATTCACCAACATACTTCAAACCGAAACCAATACGACACCTAATCGTGTAATCAACTTATCAGTAGCGGACTCCCCCACTTGGCTCAAATCCAAAGATCAAGACAAACAATAACTCACGACGTCCACACATTATCACTGCCACCATACTGTGGTGGGATTCAACTAAATCCTTCATACGCTCATATGACCCAAACTATCTAACACTCAAATCAAATGCAAATCTCGCATCCACCATTGTAATGGTCATTCCAACTCCCACAAGCGATCTAAACTTAATTTACAACATACATCATTTACTGACAGAGAGAACTTACTACAGATAAACATAAGTGTCACACACCTCAGGACAACCCACAAGAGATATCCCTACCTGCTTAGTATCAAAATATTATCTCCCTATATCTTTCGAAAATCATAGCCATCACGCAATTACTATACCTTCCTACATTAGAACACAACTAATGCCTGCCCCCAAGACATCCCATTTAGCGGTATAAGAAACTGAAGTTGATGGCAATACTAACACTAGGGCTGTGGTCAAGGGATTCTTGAGCTTTTGGAAGCTCTACTCACACTCGCCTGACCACATAGATACCTTCACTGGACACCACGTGTCCCAAGAATGCTACTAAACTGAGCCAACAATTCACACTTGGAGAACTTCGCACAAAGCTTCTCCTCCCTATATCCTTGTGATACCATCATCAAATGTCGAGTATGTTATCCCTAGATACGAGAGTACAACAGGATGCCATCAATAAATAAAATAACAAAGGAGTTATAATACGGCTGAATGCACCGGCAATCAAATACATAAACGTTGCTGGGGCATTGGTCAGCTCAAAAGACATCACAGGAACTCAGAACATAACAGGAAAACCCACTTCACTCCAAAACTAAACTACACAAGAGGTCCTTCAATACTCATAACTCGAAGCCATATTCTAACTCAATACAGAAGTCAAATAATCAATGGTTCTTGCCACATCTCCCGCTAATTCATTTTGGTCACAATCAAACAACCTGAATACATCTAACTGTCCGATCACACTCACCAGTCATCTAGTCACAAAGTTTATCAACAAGGACATAAACGGACATATAAGTCCCCCAACACATGTGCTCACCCAAATGAAATCTCAACACTTAAGCCACAGAAAAAATTCGGCCTCAAGTCCTTCTGACTGGCCCATTATTAACATGTTAAAAATCACATCTCACCCACGGAAGTCACAAGCCGTCGACGCACAACTGATACCAAGCGCTCGCGTGCGCATTCAAATACATGAAAGGAATTCAAAGAGTTACGCTTTTGGCTGAATAACTGGATTCGCACGATAAGAATTCAAGAATGTGGAATGTTTCCTAAGGGTTCTATAGCCTCTTGAAGATAAGTACAAACGTCTCAGTACCGATCCGAAAGACTCTACTAAACCTGCTCATGACCGTTGAGTCCTATGTAACCTAGAGCTCTGATACCAACTTGTCACGACCCCAAATCCTAACAGGCCGTGATGGCACCTATCGTGGAACTAGGCTAGCCAACCATCACCTGACTACACATTTGTTCAATTATAAGAGTTCACAATTAATAATAAGCATGCAACCAAGCATAGAATAGTGTAATTAAGTCTTAGCGTCCCAATAGGAGTCTAACAACTCTAACAAACCTCCCAAGACTGGAGTCAATAGTCATAAGCAACTAAGAATTTAAAACTAACTCTGCTAAAGACATAATAAGGTCTACAAATCAATTTCTAATACTATAAAAGGAAGGGAAATGGAGAAGTTGTGGACGCTGGACAGCTACCTCGAAATCCCGTAACAGCTGCTAACGAACTGAGACAACTACTGCTCCAGAACGTCACCTGAATCTGTGCACATAGGCACATAGAGTCTTTATGAGTACACCAACTCAGTAGTAATAAAAATAAATCACAGTCTGAGGACTATAAAACACACAGTAAAGATACATAATTTCTTAAAACCAGTAAAACACCAAGTCACCATGTAGTATTCATCAAATACATAAGTTTAGAAAATAAAGTTTCGAGAAATCCTTTGAAACAAGTGTAATATTAGTATATCTCAGTAAAATGCTCAGTAAAACCAGTACGAAAATAAAGTAAATCATAGTTCAAAAACGTAATAAAATCATCATAAATCTTCCCCTCGGGCCAAAATCATTTCTCGTAACAGCTGGCCCGATGGCATTCTCACAATCACTCAGTAACAGCCCCGCGTGCAATAATCATCACTCAGAATCAATCATCACTCAGTATCAGCCCCGCGGGAAATAATCATCACTCAATAGGTACCTGCGCTCGCTGGGGGTGTGTACAGACTCCGGAGGGGATCCTACAGCCCAAGCGCTATAACAACATAAGGCCTGAAAGCCTCCTCACAATATAGGCCTGAAAGCCTCCCTCGTATAAGGCCTGAAAGCCTCCTCACAACATAGGCCTGAAAGCCTCCTCACAATATAGGCCTGAAAGCCTCCTCACAATATAGGCCTGAAAGCCTCCTCACAATATAGGCTTGAAAGACTCCCTCATAGAAGGCCTGAAATCCTCCTCACAATATAGGCTTGAAAGCCTCACTCAGTCAGACACCTCAATTTGCCCTTTGGCCATAAACATACCGGGTTCTCGACCCAAAACAGTGTTTCGTTTTTCAAGAGATAATATCAAAATATTCTGAGTGTCAAAACAATTTATCAGGAAAAGACTGAGTGTAAAATCCTAACATATAGTGAGGAAAACATAGTAAACACAACCCCCAAGGGGGTAAACAGATCGGCACTAGGCCCCAAACATGGCTTACAACCCAAAACATATCATAATATATAAGTACTAATTAAGCATAAGCTTAGAAATCGGTTTCGCAACTCAATAGTCGCCTAAATAGGGAATATATCTCCAAGTTTCAACCTTTGCATTTCAAAACCCGTGAAAGGGTGCATAGTCCGGGGTTTCATACCCTCAAGACAGGATTTAAAGACATTACTTACCTCAAACTAGCCTGGAAATTATTCTGCAATACGCTTGCCTCTTGAATCCACCTCGGAATTCTCCAAATCTACCAAGTTCAGATTTTTATCATCAATTTATGCTTAAGGAATAAATCCCAATAGAAAAATATAAATTTAGCTCAAAAACCCGAATTTGGTCAAAACCCGACCCTCGGTCCCGCGTCCTGAAACTCAAATATTTTTATACAAAACTGTTCTTCATCCTCTCACGAGTCCGTACATATAAAAAATGCTAAAATCGGAGTTCGTTTGACCCCTCAAATCATCCCTAGAAAATCTCATAATCTCAAGCCCTAACTTCACTTTTTCTACTAATTTTCATGAATTAAACACTAATATTTTGATCCTTAATCACATATAATCTAGTTTCTGGGTCCAAAATCCTTACCTCAATGAAGAACAATGATTTCCTCTCTTAAAAATCGCCTCAAAAGCTTCTTCACGTTCAACAATTGGAAGAAAACTCGGACTGCTCGTTATATATATACTGTTCACGCGTTTTACTGCTCCCAATGGATTCCTTGTGAAATTATATTCAATTTAGGCTTTTGAATCACTCAATTTGACCTTATAATGAAGGAGATATGTAGGTTTTAAGACTTGCAAATAGTGTAGGTTTTTAATACGCCGTCAGGGGCAAATTCATAATTAATCTGAAAAATCTGGCAACCTTGGTAAAATGGCCATAAAATCCTCATACGATGTCCAAATTCGATGATTCTTTTTTCTAAGGGTCCGTAATTACAATACAGATATAATGCTTGATTAAAAACAGTAATCGAAGCTCATTTGTTCAATAGATATCATTTTTTCTTGAAGAAATGACGTCGAAGCATAAGAAAAACGAGCACAACGCAGCCCAAACCTATCTGAAACTCACCCGAGCTCCTCGGGACCCCGTACGAACATACTAACAAGTCCCATTACATAACTTGAACTTAGTTGAACCTTAGGAACACCCAAAACAATATCAAAACACCAAAATCACGTCGGATTCAAGCCTAAGAACTTTGAAATTTCTAAAATCCACCAACGATGCCGAAACTATCCAAAACAACTCTGATTGACCTTAAATTTTGCAGACATATCCAAAATGCCATTACGAACATGTTCCAACTGTCGGAATTCCATTCCGACCCCGATAGCCTAGTTTCCACTGCCGACCGGAAAACCAAAAACTAATTTTCGCCAATCCAAGCCTAATCCTACACCGGACATCACAAAGATATTCTGAACACACTCCTAAGTTCTAAATCACCCAACGAAGCTACTGAACCTTAAAATCCACATTCTGAGGTCTTTTACCAATAAGTCAACTCTCAGTTGACTTTTCCAACTACAAAGCTATTTTTAGAGACTAAATGTCAATTCTCACTACAGTCATTCTGAACCCGAGCCAACCGACTCTAACACATCATAAACAGCATAACCAACATATGACAAGGCAATAAAAGCAATAATAATGCAAATTCTACAGAACGACCGACCGGGTCGTTACAATTTCTGTCTAAGTACTACGACTATACTAGGATAAGGAAGGAGACGCGGAAGGTTTTGCGGACGCGGCAAAAATACCTCACAGTCTCCAAATAGCTGCTGCTGCTCCTAACCTCGGTACTGAGTGCTGGTACCTGGATCTGCACATGGGGAAAACATGCGCAGAAGGGCGTGCGTACTCTACATTCGGTACCCAGTAAGTGCCAAGCCTAACCGCGGTCAAGTAGTGACGAGGTCAGGTTGAGGCTCTACTGAGTTTGCAAATAACAGTTATAAATTTAGCAGTGGAAGTAAATAACAATAAATAACAGAGTACTGAAATAAAGCTAGAAAAAAAGATTTGAAATAACTCTTGGCTCAGCACATCATATAACTCCACAAAATCATGCAATGTAATATAGGGGGAAAACTCCCGGATCTCAGTCCGTAGTCCCAATTTAAATATGCAATGCAGTACAGGGGGAAAGCTCCCGGATCTCGGTCCGTAGTCCCAATTTAAATATGCTATGTAGTACAGAGGGGAAGCTCCCGAATCTCGGTCCGTAGTCCCAATTTAAATATGCCATGCAAGATGTATGCCAGACGTAGTGTAATTCAACAATTTCGGAAAAATAGTCGGTAAATATAGGGTAAGATACCTGAACATTGTTCAAATAATAGTAATAAGTGGAAAATCATGTAAAACCGACTGATAATGTTTAAACCTTAAGTTATTACTCAGTTGAACAATAAACAATAATAATAGAATTGAAAATGAGGTATGTCATGGAAGGAACAGTGGAAATCCAGTTAAAATGACCCGTGCACGCACTCGTCACCTCACGTACACGGGGTTTTCATAGTAAAAATCAGTTAAAAATGCCTAAGGGAAAATCCCCAACACAAGGTTAGGCAAGCCACTTACCTTGACTTCTACTCAACCCGATATCACGCTCTTGTCACGAGTATCCAACTCCAGGTGGCACGAATCTAATAAATTCGATGGCATATTATAAATAACACTTCAAGAAATCAAAATAACTAATTAATTCGAAGCTAATACGCGAAATTAGGAATCTTTGCCCAAAACGCCCATCGGGCCCACGTCTCGGAATTGGGTAAAAATTATATTTTCTGGACACCCATTCACTCACGAACTCACTCGAACAAGAATCATCAAAATCCGACGTTAAAATCTCCCTAAATCCTCATATTTTTACTTGGGGGAGTTTCATCCAATTTTCATGATTTTTCACCACTTTCATTGATTAGATTAAGGAAAATTTTGGGGATTAATGGTATAACAACAGATTAGGATTAGAAAATGTTACCTATGATTCTCCTCTTCGAATTCCACTGAAAATCGCCAATTCCCGAGCTCTCAATCGATTTTGGAGTTATAAAATTCAAACCCTCGGATTTTGGTATAAACATCCCAGGGATTTCTCACTCAGGCTCTCTAATCGCACTTGCGGTACCGCACCTGCAGAAATTTCATCGCAGGTGCGGAAATCACTTAAGAAGCCTGGGGCCGCACCTACGGTCCCGCGCTTGCGGAACCCAGGCCGCACCTGCGACCATTGGGCACCCCCCCGGACCGCAGCTGTAGAAAAGCCATCGCAGGTGCGTGACACCAGAAACAGGTCTGGTTCAGCAGTCCTAAAGGGTCCCCAATTCACCCGTTGGGCATCCGAAACAACCCTGAGGCCGGGACCTCAACCAAACCTACCAACTGACCCAAATACCTTATTCAACTTGGTCGAGCCTTAAAAACACATCTCATAACATCAAAATCATCAAATATGCATAGATTCAAGCCTAAGAACTTAGGAATTTTCAAGAATTCACATTCGACGCCGAAACACGTCTAAATTTATCCGAATGACCTAAACTTTTGCACACAGGTGAAAAATGACATTACGGACTTGCTGTCGCTTTCACAATTCCATTCCGAGTTCGATATCAAAATCTCACCTATCGGCCGAAATCGCCAAAATTCTAATTTTTTCCAATTCAAGCCTAAATCTATAACCGACCTCGAAAACACATTCCAAACACGCTCCTAACCCCGAAATCACCCAACGGAACTAACGGAGTCGACGGAATTCCATTCCGGATCCGTCTTCACACAGTTCTAGCTAAGGCCTGATTTTAAAAGCAAAAATCCACATTTAAGGACTAGGTGTCCAAAATCACTCCGGATATCACCACTCAACGCTCTGACAAGTTCCAATAACATAACTAGACATGGGAGGAACAATTATCAGGGGGTTGGGGCGCTAACTCTCAGAGCAACCTACCGGGTCATTACATTCTCCCCCTCTTAAGAAAATCGTTCGTCCTCGAACGAGTATAGAAACATACCGGAAACTGTGAAAAAATGAGGGTACTGACTCCGCATGTCCTGCTCGGTCTCCCAAGTCGCCTCCTCGACCGGATGACCCTTCCACTGCACTTTGACTGAGGCAATATTCTTCAACCTGAGCTTTCTGACCTTCCTGTCCAAAATAGCCACAAGCTCCTCAACATATGATAGACCCTTGTCCAACTGGACTGAGCTGAAATCCAAAACATGAGTTGGATCCCCGTGATACTTACGGAGCATGGAAACGTGGAATACCGGATGAACTCCTGCTAGGTTGGGAGGCAAGGCTAACTCATAAGCAACCTCCCCAACCCGCTGCAACACCTCAAAAGGGCCAATGAACCTCGGACTAAGCTTACCCTTTTTCCCGAATCTCATGACACCCTTCATAGGCGATACCCGAAGTAAAACCCGATCACCAACCATAAATGCCAAGTCACGAACCCTCCGGTCCGTATAACTCTTCTGCCTGGACTGAGCTGTGTGAAGTCTCTCCTGAATCATCTTCACCTTGTCCAGGGCATCCGGAACAAACTCTGTACCCAACAATCGGGCCTCGCCCGGCTCAAACCATCCTACTAGGGACCTGCACCGCCTACCATATAAAGCCTCAAACGGTGCCATCTGAATGCTGGACTGGTAGTTGTTGTTATAAGCAAACTCTGCAAGAGGCAAGTACTGATCCCATGATCCTCCAAAATCCATCACACAAGCACGGAGCATATCCTAAAGAATTTGAATCGTGCGCTCGGACTGTCTGTCCGTCTGAGGGTGAAATGTTGTAATGAGATCAATCTGGGTACCCAACTCACTATGCAAGGCTCTCCAGAAGTGCAAGGTGAACTGAGGGCCTCGATCAAATATAATGGACACCGGTACACCGTGCAACCGGACTATCTCCCGAATGTAGATCTGGGCAAACCTCTCAGAAGAATATGTAGTCAATACTGGAATGAAATGGGCTGACTTGGTCAGCCGGTCCACAATCACCCAAATAGCATCGTGCTTCCTCAAAGTCCGAGGAAGTCCAACAACAAAATCCATGGTGATCCGCTCCCACTTCTACTCTGGAAGCCTAATCTGCTGAAGTAATCCTCCCGGTCTCTGATGCTCGCATTTGACTTGCTGATAATTGATACACTTGGCTACAAACTCTGATATATCCTTCTTCATCCTTCGCCACCAATAGTGCTGTCTCAGATCCTGGTACATCTTCGTGGTTCCCGGATGGATGGAATACCGCGAGCTATGGGCCTCCTCAAGAATCAACTCTCGAAGTCCATCTACATTGGGCACACAAATCCGGCCCTGCATCCTCATAACACCGTCATCACCTATGGTCACATCCCTGGCATCACCCTGCCAAACTCTATCCTGAAGAGCCCGGAGGTTGGGATCATCATACTGGCGCTCCCGAATGCGGTCATAAATAGAAGATCGAGCAACAACACAAGCAAATACCCGGTGAGGCTCAGAAAGATCCAGTCTTACGAACTGACTAGCTAAAGACTGAACATACAAGGCTAAGGGCCTCTCAGCTGCATGAAGATATGCCAAACTACCCAAACTCTCTGCTCGGCGACTCAAGGCGTCGGCCACCACATTGGCCTTCCCCGGGTGGTATAATATAGTGATGTCATAATCCTTGAGTAACTCCAACCACCTACGCTGGCGCAAATTAAGATCCTTATGTCTGAATATGTGTTGCAGACTCCGGTGATCCGTGGATATCTCACAGGGAACACCATATAAATAATGACGCCATATCTTCAGGGCGTGAACGATCGCTGCTAACTCGAGATCATGAACATGGTAGTTCTTCTCATACACCTTCAACTGTCTGGACGCGTAGGCAATCACCCTACCGTCCTGCATCAACACTGCTCCTAGGCCAATCCTCGAAGCATCACAATAGACTGTATAGGACCCTGAACCTGTGGGTAATACTAACACTGGAGCTGTAGTCAGGGCTGTCTTGAGCTTCTGAAAGCCCTCCTCGCACTCCTCAGTCCATATAAACGGTGCACCCTTCTGGGTCAATCTGGTCATGGGTGCTGAGATGGATGAAACTCCCTCCACAAAATGGCGATAATACCCAGCCAAACCGAGGAAAATGCGGATCTCAGTAGCTGAAGACGGTCTAGGCCAACTCTGCACCACCTCTACCTTCTTCGGATCTACTTTGACCCCCTCCGAAGACACTACATGGCCTAGGAATGCCACATAATCAAGCCAAAATTCACACTTAGAGAATTTGGCATACATCTTCTTCTCTCTCAAGGTCTAAAGCACGGTCCTCAAGTGCTGCTCATGGTTCCCTTGGGACCGAGAATATACCAGAATGTCATCAATGAACACGATGAAGAAAGTATTAAGATAAGGCCGAAATACGCTGTGCATCAGGTGCATGAAGGCCGCTGGGGCATTGGTCAGCCCGAATGACATAACAAGAAACTCATAGTGGCCATATCTGGTCCTGAAGGCAGTCTTCGGGATATCCGATTCCGAATCTTCAACTGATGATAACCCGATCGAAGATCAATCTTGGAGAATACCCTGGCACCCTGTTATTGGTCAAACAAATCATCAATGCGAGGCAATGGGTACCTGTTCTTCACTGTCACCTTATTCAGCTGCCGGTAGTCAATACACATACGCATCGAACCATCCTTTTTCTTGACAAATAATATCAGAGCACCTCAAGGCGATACACTGGGCCTGATGAAACCCTTATCAAGCAACTCCTGCAACTGATCCTTCAACTCCTTCAACTCAAGAGGAGCCATGCGATATGGGGGAATGGAAATGGGCTGAGTGCCCGACAACAAGTCAATGCCGAAATCAATGCCGGGCGGCATACCCGGAAGATCAATTGGAAAAACATAAGGGTAGTCTCTCACAATTGGGACTAACTCAACTGTAGGGGTCTCTGCACTCACATCTCTCACATAAGCCAAGTAGGCATCACACCCCTTTGCAACCATCCGCTGAGCCTTAAGAAAAGAAATGACTCGACGAGGAGTATACTCTAATGAACCCCTCCACTCTAACCTCGGTAGTCCTGGCATAGCCAGTGTCACGGTCTTGGCGTGACAATCAAGAATAGCATAGTGGGGAGACAACCAGTCCATGCCCAAGGTAACGTTGAAATCCACCATACTGAGTAATAATAAATCGGTCATGGTCTCAAAGCCACTTATAACAATCAAACATGACCCTATATACGCGGTCCACAACAAGAGAATCTCCCACATGAGTAGAAACATATACGGGGGAACTCAAAGAATCTCGAGATATCCCCAAATGTGAAGCAAAGTAAGAAGACACGTATGAATATGTAGAACCTAGGTTAAATTATACCGATGCATTCCTATGACAAACATGGACGATGCCTGTAATAACAGAATCTGAAGCAATGGCCACGAGTCGGGCTGGAAGGGCATAGTATCTGGCCTGGCCTCCCCCTCTAGGACGACCTCGGCCTCCCCAACCTCCACCTCGAGCTGCCTGAGATGGTGGGGTAACAGCTGGGGCTGGAAGTATAGCTGGGGGACTTGGTGGAAGACGTGGAACCTGATAAGTCTGAGGTGGTGCACCCCTCTTGGCTCTGGGGCAATCCCTGATCATGTGACGTGGGTCACCACACCCAAAACAACCCCTCTGAGGATGCGGCGGCTGCTGCTGGACTGGCCGGTGATAGCACCTCGAACAGGAGGCACCTGAGATACTAGTGGTGCATAATAAGTCTCCTAAGGTCTAGGAGGAGCTGGAATACCATTGGCTGCTGGAAGAGCTGAATGAATGGGGCGGCTCTCAAAACCCCTACCATAGCGTGCTGCAAGTGCACGAACTCTTGAAAAATGACCAGTCTCTCGAGACCTCTTAGCCTCTCTCTCCTCTCTGTCCCGGGCCAATGTACTCTCAATCTTCTGGGCAATACTCACAGCCTGCTGGTATGTGATATCTGTCTCTAGCTCTCTGGCCATGTTAGTCCGAATACTGGGATGGAGACCCTCAATAAAGCGTCAAACTCTCTCTCTCTGACAGTAGAAACCAAAGCTGGTGCATGACGTGCCAAGTCACTGAAACGGACTGCATACTCCGACACAGTCATAGTACCCTAGCGTAGCTGCTCAAACTCCGCACGCCAAGCATCTCTGAGACTCTGAGGGACAAACTCAAGCACAAATATCTCTGAAAACTGAGCCCAAGTAAGTCAGGCTGCCTCGTCCAGACTACTAATCTCAAACGCACGCCACCACTGATAAGCTGCTCCTCTAAGCTGGAAAGTAGTGAAAGAGACTCCACTCGTCTCAACAATACCCATGGTGCGAAGGATGCGATGACATTCCTCAAGAAAACCTAGAGCGTCATCTGAAGCTAATCCGCTGAAATCAGGTGGGTGTTACTTCTTGTACCTCTCAAGACGGAGCTGCTCAGACTCAGATACAGCTGCCCTGGCCTCCTACTGAACTGGAGCTGCTAGAGGTATAGGGATATACTCTGGAACCTGCCCCATATGAACCCTCTGCTCAGGAGTACGGGTTGCGGGAGTCTGTGTCCCTCCTCCGGCCTGGGATGTAGCTGGGGCTATCGGAAGTAGTCCCGTATGAGACAGAGTACTGAAAGCACTCATGAACTGGGCCAAAGTCTCCTGGAGGGCTATAGTAATAGTAGGAACCTCCGGTGCCCCTCCAACTGTGGCTGCTGAGGGATCCGCTGCCTCTGCTCGGGCTACACCGCGTGCTCGTCCTCTACCTCGACCCCTGCCTCTGGTGGCTCTGACTGGGGGATCGGGTGCCTGGTCATCGGTACGTCCGGTACGAGTACGAACCATCTCTAAGCAAGAATAGAATAGAGTTTGAGAGTTTTGATGACAGTAACTAGCACGATAAGAAATTCAAAGAAATATAATTGTTCTTAACAGTTACATAGCCCCTCGAAGATAGATACAGACGTCTCCGCACCGATCCGCGAGACTCTAATAAACCGGCTTGTGACTTGTGACTCCTATGAACCTAGATGCTCTGATACCAACTTGTCACGACCCAAATTTCCCTCCACCAGGTCTGGTGACGGCGCCTAGTCTATACGACTAGGTAAGCCTAAAACATGCGGAAAATAACTCGAAAGCAGAAATAAAACATTAAAGATAAACAATTATCGTAAAGTTAAGCCGCTCGGCATTTACAGATTTACTCTTCCCAAAACCCGGACTATCACAATTGTCACAAGCTTAACACTATGGATCAATACATCGAAAACTGGAAATATTTCTGTCTAAGTACTACGACTATACTAGGATAAGGAAGGGGACGCGGAAGGTTCTACGGACGCGGTAGAAATACCTCACGGTCTCCAAATAGCTGCTGCTTCTCCTAACCTCGGTACTGCGTGTTGGTACCCGAATATGCACTTGGGGAAAACATGCGCAGAAGAGCGTGAGTACTCCACATTCGGTACCGAGTAAGTGCCAAGCCTAACCCCAGTCAACTAGTGACGAGGTTAGGTTGAGGCTCTACTGAGTTTGCAAATAACAATTATAAATTTAGCAGTGGAAGTAAATAACAATAAATAACAGAGAACTAAAATAAAGCTAGAAAGAAGGATTTGAAATAACTCTCGGCTCAGCACAACATATAACTCCACAAAATCATGCAATGCAGTGCAGGGGGAAAGCTCCCGGATCTCGGTCCGTAGTCCCAATTTAAATATGCAATGCAGTACAGGGGGAAAGCTCCTGAATCTCGGTCCGTAGTCCCAATTTAAATATGCAATGCAGTACAGGGGGAAAGCTCCTGAATCTCGGTCCGTAGTCCCAATTTAAATATGCTATGCAGTACAGGGAGAAAGCTCCCAGATCTCGGTCCGTAGTCCCAATTTAAATATGCAATGCAAGATGTATGTCAGACGTAGCGTAATTCAACAGTTTAGGAAAAATAATAGGTAAATATAGGGTAAGATACCTGAACATGGTTCAAATAATAGTAATAAGTGGAAAATCAGGTGAAACCGGCTGATAATGTTTAAACCTTAAGTTATTACTCAGTTGAACAATAAACAGTAACGATAGAATTGAAAATGAGGTATGTCATGGAAGGACCAGTGGAAATTCAGTAAAATTACTCGTGCACGCACTCGTCACCTCACGTACACGGGGTTTTCATAGTAAAAATTAGTTAAAAATGCCTAAGGGAAAATCCCCAACACAGAGTTAGGCAAGCCACTTACCTTGACTCCGCTACTCAACCCGATATCACGCTCTTGCCACGAGTATCCAACTCCGGGTGGCCCGAATATAATAAATTCGATGGCATATTGTAAATAACACTTCAAGAAATCAAAATAACTAGATAATTCGAAGCTAATACGCGAAATTGGGAATCTTTGCCCAAAACGCCCCTCGGGCCCACGTCTCGGAATTGGGTAAAAATTATATTTTCTGGACACCCATTCACTCACGAACTCACTCGAACAAGAATCATCAAAATCCGACGCTACAATCTCCCTAAATCCTCATATTTTTACTTGGGGAAGTTTCATCCAATTTTCATGGGTTTTCACCCACTTTCATTGATTAGATTAAGGAAAATGATGGTGATTAATGGTATAACAACGGATTAGGATTAGAAAACGTTACCTATGATTCTCCTTTTCGAATTCCACTGAAAAATCGCCAATTCCCAAGCTTTCAATCGATTTTGGAGTTATAAAATTCAAACCCTTGGATTTTAGTATAAACAACCCAGGGATTTCTCACCTGCGACTCTATAATCTCACCTACGGTACCACACATGCGGAAATTTCATCGCAGGTGCAGAAATCACTTAAGAAGCTGGGGCCGTACCTGCGGTCCCGCGCTTGCGGAACCCAGGCCGCACCTGCGACCACTGGCCACCCCCCTCGGACAGCACCTGCGAACTTTCCCTCTGCACCTGCGGAAAAGCTATCGCAGGTGCGAGACACCAGAAATAGGTCTGGATCAGCAGTCCTAAAGGGTCCCCAATTCACCCGTTGGGCATCCGAAACAACCCTGAGGCCCCCGGGACCTCAACCAAACCTACAAACTGACCCAAATACCTTATTCAACTTGGTCGAGCCTTAAAAACACATCTCATAACATCAAAATCATCAAATATGCATATATTCAAGCCTAAGAACTTAAGAATTTTCAAGAATTCACATTCGACGCCGAAACACGTCTAAACTTATCCGGATGACCTCAACATTTGCACACATGTGAAAAATGACATTACGGACTTTCTGTCGCTTTCGAAATTCCATTACAAGTCCGATATCAAAATCTCACCTATCGGCCGAAATTGCCGAAATTCTAATTTTCGCCAATTCAAGCCTAAATCTATAATCGAACTCGAAAACACATTCCGAATACGTTCCTAACCCCGAAATCACCCAACGGAGCTAACAGAGTCGACGTAATTCCATTCCGGATCCGTCTTCACACAGTTCTAGCTACAACCTAATTTCAAAAGCAAAAATCCACATTTAAGGACTAGGTGTCCAAAATCAATCCGGATTTCACCACTCAACACTCTGACAAGTTCCAATAACATAACTAGACATGGGAGGAGCAGTTATCAGGGGTGTGGGGCGCTAACTCTCAAAATGACCTACCGGGTCGTTACAGAATCACAATGATGTAATTATCGTAGGTCATTTGACTACAACAACCTTAGTCGGTAGACTTGTATGGTTTCCATTGGCCGATACGTATGACCTTAATGCATGAAATTTATAAACGACTATTATATATATTACTATGAATCGCAACGATGTAATTATCATAGGTCATTTGACTACAACCATATTAGTGAATGGACTTATATGGTTGTTGTGATGACCCAAGAGGTTATTTTATGAATATAGACTCCGTCCCATGCTTACTTGTCACAAAAAGGTTAATTCTAAATATCTTGATTTGCGTGCGCGGTCCGGGCGCGAAACCGTAAAGCTTTTTATGTTAAAATATGAGATATTGTGAATCATAGAGTTAAAACTTTATTATGGTTGACTTTGGTCAATATTTTGAGTAAACGAACCCGTATCTGTGTTTCGACGATCCCGGGAGGTCCGCAGTAAAATATGGGACTTGGGCGTATGCCGGAAACGAATTCCGAGGTCCAAAGCCTTAGAAAACAATTTTTGAAGAAAATTGTTCTGCTGGTTAATTCAAGAAATAAAGAAATAAAAAATTATGTGAAATATATGATATCGGACCCGTATTGTGGTTTTGGAGCTTGGAACAATTTTTTTATGTTATCTAAGTCCTATCTTTGAAGTTTCATGAGAATCGGAGTTGATTTGATACAATTCGGACATCCGGTTGAAAAATTAGAAATTTGAGTGTTCTTGAGAAAATCTTGAATTTTGATGTTAATTTGATGGTTTGATTTTGCAAACAAGTCCGTATGATGTTTTTAGATGTGTGTGCATGTTTGGTTCGGAGTCACGAGGGCTCGGGTGAGTTCCGGGTAGGCTACAAAGTGTCTAGACTTAGAAACATTCCCAATAGCTGAAACATCTGGTGTACGGGTTTCTGATCTCGCAAATGCGAGGTCAAGGCTTCACAAATGCGAAGCCAGTGTTAAGCTTCTGATCTCGCAAATATGCGAGGTCCCTGGGTCACAAATGCGAAGGACCTTGTTCGCAAATGCGAGGTCCTGTTCGCATTTGCGATATGTGCCCGGAAAGCCCAGGGTTCGCAAATGCAAACCCCAACTCGCAAATGCGAGACCCGCAACCTGTTATATAAGCTTTTTGATGGGATTTTACCTTCTTTTCTAATTTTCTAAAACCCTAAACCTCCATAGGCGATTTTCCCAAGGTCCAAACTTCTTCAAATCATTGGTAAGTGACATCTAACTAATTTCTTTCAATTCCCAACAACTTTTAACAATGATTTCAACAAAAAGTCTAGAGTTTCCATGGTAAAACATTTGGTAGAACTTAGGAATTTCAATTTTTGGAGAATTGGACCTCGAATAGAGGTCGGATTCCAATTTCGATTGTATATTCGTGCTCGGGGGAAGATTGGGTAAACGGGTTTTGGTCCGAACCTCGAGTTTAGACCAAGTGGGTCCGGGGAGAATTTTTGAAATTTCATATGAAACCCTAGTAAAACCATTGTTTTTCAATAAAGATGATTCCTTTAGGCTATGATTGATAACATTGGGCGAATTGTAATTAGATTCGAGTGGATTAAAGGCAATTTCTAAAGGGAAGGCAGTGCTAGAGCAGTGAATTGCTTGCGAGACTGAGGTAAGTGTTTGGTCTAACTTTGGCTTGAGGGAATATAAGTCCCCACTTGTTTTCTATGTGAAATGCATGGGTGTGGTGTATAGGTGAGGTGACGAGTATCTACGCACCACCCAATTTTTCTGTTAAGCATGATCCCTTCCCCGTTCCCAACTTAATTGGTTCTGGTCTTAATTGTTCTATGACTATTTGATGTTGCTACCTTGTTGTTAAACATTGTGGTGGTTATTTTGTGAAGAGTATTGGTTGTTTATTGGATTCCCTTATGGGACAAATGATTAAGCAGTTTGATGTTGTTCACGAAGTTTATATGTACACCTTGATGTTCCTGTTAGTATCATGATTGAGCAAATATGGTGAAAGTTTTGGCCTTAATTGTGAAAGCTTTATAAATTAATATAAGGTTGTGATATATTGTTGAAAGAGAGATATTGTGAAAGGCTTGGCATCAAATATGAATGTAACGACCCGACCGGTCGTTTTGATATCCATCGCGTCATTCAGCAGTCGGGAGTCACGAACAGCTTCATTTCAGGTACATTGACTTGTGCATATGGTCGGAATTGAAATTCAGGAAGATCATAGTAGAATTTAAAGGAAGATTCTCATTTTAGAAGTCTTAAGTTGAAGAAATCGAATAAAACTGGAATTTTCAGTAAACGACCTCAGAATCAAGATCTGAGGGTTCCATCAGGTTCGTATGATGATTTCGGACTTGGGCATATGTTCGGCTCGGGTTTCTGATGACCCGGGAGTGTTTCGGCGCCCGAAATGGAAATCAGGATTTCCTTAAGTTTAGAATTTGGCCTGGAACGGGACTTCGTGCTATCGGGGTCCGAATGGAATTCCGGGACCGACAATAGTTTCGTATAGTAATTTGTGACTTGTCTGCAAAATTTGGGGTCATTACGAGTAGTATAGACCCGTTCGGCGCACTGTAATGAATTCTAGAATTTCAAAGTTCTTAAGTTTGATTAATTTGGTTTTGGGGTTTGATTTTCAGTTCCGTTGTTGTTTTTCATGTTCCGGAAGTTCGAGCGAGTCCATATCATGAATACAGACTTACCGGTGCTTTTGGATGGGGTCCCGAAGGGCTCGGGGGTATTTTAGACCCCCGGGAGCTAAGTTGGAAAACCAGAAAAATCTGCTATCTGGTTTCCTTCTGTGCGATCGCAGAAGGTGGGTTGCGATCGCGGAGAAGGATTTTGCTGGGCTAGTGATTGTTTACTGCGATCGCAGGGTTCTGGGTTCCAAAGCTTCGCGATCGCATCCCTTTCACGCGATCGCATTGAGTCGCAGCTGGGCCGGGTGAAATTGTTCATCGCGATCGCAGAACCTCTGCCGCGATCGCAGAGGTCAGACCAGATGGTCTTCGCGATCGCAGGACCTCTGATGCGATCACAGAGGTCAGTCCGGTTGCCCTTCGCGATCGCAGGCCTAGTGTCGCGATCGCAGTTAAGCTTTTTCCTGGGCAGTATTTAAATGCCCAATTACGGGTCTTCTTCATTTTTCAACCCTTTCACCTCCATTAGAGAGCTCTAGGAGCTTGAAGAACCTTCTCTTGACCCAAATTCAGCAGAGGTAAGTAAATTCTTTTCATTTATCTAGTTTCATACATGAATTAACAAAGAAATCAACTACTAATTCTTGGAAAAATCCAGGTTTTGGGTTGTAAATGGGATTTTGGGAAATTAGTGAATTACCCCTTCTTAGCCATTAAATTTCTAAATAAATTATGTAATTACGATCCTTAGGCTACGGGTAATTTAATCCTTCAAGAATTTTCAAAATCCGAAAGCGTGGGCCCAAGGTCGAAATTTCAAAAATCGCCAAGAATGTTAAACTTTAGGAATTCTTGCTAATTCTCCTTCTTGAACCTTAAATTGAATCAATTATATTATGTTTGGATAGTTGTGAACCGTCAAGAGTAGTTTCGGAGTTTCGGGCGCATCTTTTGATCCGGTCCTTGGTCCGATGAGTGCTTTTATCGAGGTGAGTCTCCTTTCTAACCTCGTACGAGGGAAATTGTCCCTTTAGGTAACCTTGTTTGCTATGTGATCTTGTTTGGGGGCTACGTACGCACCGAATGACGAGAGTCCGTATATAATGGCTATTACTTCTTCGTCCGGGTAGTTAGGACACAACATGTTCATTGTTTCTCCCTATTATAGCATAGATATGACTTGTATACTTGTGTGATTGGTATTGTTGTCTTTGAATGTTGTGATACTTGGCTTGACTTAAGAGTGATAAGAGATTATATTATGGGATCGGGTCGTACGCCACGACAGAGTGATGACTGATTATATTATGGGATCGGGCCGTACGCCAAGGCAGAATGATGATTAATTATATTATGGGATCGGGCCGTATGCCACGGCAGAATAATTATTGATTATATTATGGGATCGGGCAGTACACCACGGCAGAATGATGATTAATTACATTATGGGATCGGGCTGTACGCCACGACAGAATGATGATTGATTACATTATGGGATCGGGCCGGACGCCACGACGAGATTGAGACTACCAGGGTAGGATCGGGCCGTACGCAACGGCGAGATTTAGACGACCAGGGTGGGATCGGGCTGTACGCCACGGTGAGATTGAGACTACTAGGGTGGGATCGGGCCGTACGCCACGGCGAGATTGATACTACTAGGGTGGGATCGGGCCGTACGCCACGGCGAGATTGAGTACCATATGAGAGCGGGTCGTAAGCCACGGCGGATACCAAACTTGTTTGATTTGAGATTGTTATTTGATGCCGGATATTAATGTACTTGATTATTTGTTTACTTGGCTACAGTTTTCCTTACATCCTGCTTACTTTATTACTGTTGGACCTTAGTGAGTATCGAGTCACTNTGGAAGACTTATATGGGCTGCATTCATCCAGAAGCGTTCCACAGCTGCCGGAGTCTCCCTTCTATGTACTTACATTTTATATCTATTTCCTTTGTCCCATTTATATCTCGGACAAGAGTTGTATAATTGTATAAATTCTTAGAAACTGGTCATGTACTTGTGTCACCGAGTTCTTGGGATGTGTGAGCCTTGTTTTATTGAATTAAATAGATTTCTTGTCGTGTTTAATTTACAAAATTTTACTTATTTGATTATGAAATGCAATAAAGGCAACGATTTTGAAATTGTTAAACAGGAAGGTATTTCAACTGATTAAGGGATTGGCTTGCCTGACAGTGTGTCCGGCGCCATCACAACCCATAGGTTTTGGGTCGTGACAATGTTGTATCAGAGCTCTAGGTTCCCGTAGGTTTCACGAGTCATGAGAAAGTTTAGTAGAGTCCTGCGGATCGGTACAGAGATGTCTGTACTTATCTTCGAGAGGCTACAGGGCTGTTAGGAGTACTTCCTTTCTTGATTCCTCATCGTGCGACTTGATTCCTTTAAGGCTTATGCCTATGCTTCTTCCCACTCAATCTTACGTATCGCAAAGCTCTTGTTATGAATCGAGGGTTGAGAACTTTTAATGATACTATTGATGTGGTGCGGGATGTTTCTCCCAGCGTAGTTGATTGAGGCTATCATCGTTGTTCTGCGAAAGAATGTTTTTGTCATCTCAGCTCAGTCGGTGTATTTCTGAGAACTTTGAGGTCATGCTCAGGTGATTATGAACTTACTATTGGTTATGGCGCGATGTTGATACAAGGGTGGAACGGCTGCCCATGTGTTGGGGTGATGAGCGGTTTGAAGGGAGGTCTTTTCAGAGTGTGATTCTGGGATTTCAGTATTTTTGTTCCGGCGGAGGAAAAGCATTTGGATTATAAATGATCAGGTTTTGGGCTGATAAAATAGCAAGGATTGGTGCTGTCAAGTGAAATGGAGCGTTCACCTGTAATAAGATATCGTCGTCATGGATCGAATGGAATGTGTTAAGTTTTTCGGTGCTATGGTCTCTTCAGTTGCTCGGGGTCAGAGTATTGTGAAGAAGTATTGAAGAATGCGATTGGCAAAGGCCGTAAGGTGTGGAGGTTCAGTACTGGCTAACTCTTGGAAATGAAGACGATTCGAGGAAGATGATCTTTATAAAGATTTAAAGTTGTGATGATATGTTGGTTTAAGAGCTACGGAGGACAGTATTAAATTGAGGCAACAGGAGGGCATCATACGATGAAGGACGATACGTGAGAAGTGCTAAGCGGTGGTGCCAATTCTAAAAGATCAAGTGTAAGGAAAGGAAGTCAGGTAGCACTTACGGGAATGAGTTGGGAAAAGTGGGAGAGCGGCAACTTAGTGATGAATCAGAAGATGTGGTAGACCGTTTAGTAGATGTCCAGGAAGAGCGGACATATTGGTAAGGTTGGTAAATGGATACAGGCTTAGGATGGGGGTCTTGATATTGTAGAAAGTGAGAATCATAGCATAATGGTAGGTGTCAGTTGGCTAGTTTCCTCGAGTGGGTTCTCTTCTGTGAGTAGGTTAGTGGTTGTAGGGATGGTGAGTTATGTGCGGAGTCCGAGTGGCTAGTCGGTAGGTGGTAGAATGTGTGAATGGTGTTAGAAAATTCAAATATTTAAGGGAGGCTAACAGGAGAATTCGGAAGAATTGGTGGATTGGTGGGACAATGGTATGTCATCAAAGGAGAAAAGGATCTCAGCAGGGCCTAGAGCGGTGCAAGAAGTAGCTTCGGGCTAAGTGGGGGAGTCCCACCACCTGCAGTTGGGTC
>MDKH01167736.1:0-15570 GCA_005239495.1 Nicotiana undulata | reverse complement strand
TAGGACCACTACTGAGAGTCACCCACTCTGACTGGCCCCGAATACAATCAACACCAAGGCTCTTCTAGCACATGAATATTCTCTCAATGAAGCACGTGACTGATTCACTTCCCTTACAACTTGCCTATGCCTTGAGCACAAATTCTAAATCTTCCATAGTCTAACCCTGGTCCAATAAGACCAACTTCGTACATATTTATCGAATGCCATACTCAATCACTGCTATACTTTTTCCTTAGATGTAACATCTTGCCGATACGCCGACAAATCCGCAATCCCATGAGAGCACAATCCTACGACCAAAGTGCAGGTGGTGGGACTCCCCCACTTAGCCCGAAGCTACTTCTTGCACCGCTCTAGACCCTGCTGAGATCCTTTCTCCTTTGTTGACATGACCTTGTCCCACCAATCCACTCAATTCTTCCGAATTCTCTTGTTAGCCTCCCTTAAATATTTGAATTTTTTCTAACAACATTCACACATTCTACCTCCTACCGACTAGCCACTAGGACTCTGCACAGAACTTATCATCCCTACAACCGCTAACCTACTCACAGAAGACAACCCACCCGAGGAAACTAGCCAACTGACACCTACCATTATGCTATGATTCTCACTTTCTACAATATCAAGACCCCCATCCTAAGCCTGTATCCATTTACCAACCTTACCAATCTGTCCGCTCTTCCTGGACATCTACTAAATGGGCTACCACATCTTCTGATTCATCACTAAGCTTCCGCTCTCCCACTTGCCCAACTCATTCCCAATCGTAAGTTTCATAACCACCTGAGCACGACCCCAAAGTTCTCAAAAATACAGCTACTGAGCTGAGATAACAAAACATTCTTACGCAGAACAACGATGATAGCCTTAATCAACTACGTTGGGAGAAACATCCCGCACCACATCCATAGTATCATTAAAAGTCCTCAACCCTCGATTCATAACAAGCACTTCGCAACGCGTAAGATTGAGTACGAAGAAGCATAAGCATAAGCCTTAAAGGAATCAACTCGCACGATGAGGAATCAAGAAGGGAAGTACTCCTAACAGCCCTGTAGCCTCTCGAAGATAAGTACAGACGTCTCCGTGCCGATCCGCAAGACTCTACTACACTTGCTCATGACTCGTGAAACCTACGGGAACCTAGAGCTCCGATACACATTGTCACGACCCAAAACCTATGGGTTGTGATGGCGCCGGACACCACTGTCAGGCAAGCCAACCCCTTAATCAGTTGAAATACCTCCATGTTTAACAATTTCAAAATCGTTGCCTTTATTGCATTTCATAATCAAATAAATAATTTTTTTTGTAAATTAAACACGACATGGAATCCATTTAATTAAATAAAACAAGACTCAACACATCCCCAGAACCCGGTGACACAAGTACATGAGCAATTTCTAAGAATTTATACAATTATACAACGCTTGTCCGAAAAACAAATTCGACAAAGGCAATAAATATAAAATGTAAGTACACAGAAGGGAGACTACGGCAGTTGTGGAACGCCTCTGGATGAATGCAGCCCGTATAAGTCTCCAAATCAATCATTGTACTATAAAGGTACTTGTGCAACAAAATGCACAGAAAGTGTAGTATGAGTACATATACATATATGTACCCAGTGAGTATCCCGTCTAATCTCGAAGAAGTAGTGACGAGAGGTCGACTCGATACTCACTAAGGTCCAACAGTAATAAAGTAAGCAGGATGTAAGGAAAACTGTAGGCAAGTAAACAAATAATCAAGTACATCAATATCCGGCATCAAGTAACAATCTCAAATCAAACAAGTTTGGTATCCGCCGTGGCGTACGACCCGCTCCCATATGGTACTCAATCTCGCTGTGGCGTACGGCCCGATCCCACCCTAGTAGTCTCAATCTCGCCGCGGCGTACGGCCCGATCCCACCCTGGCAGTCTCAATCTCGTCGTGGTGTACGGCCCGATCCCATAATATAATCAATCATCACTTGTCTGTGGCGTACGCACCAATCCTATAATATAATCAATCATCACTTTGCCGTGGCGTACGACCCGATTCCATAACATAATCAATCATCACTATGCCTTGGCGTACGGCCCGATCCCATCCCGTGATTCTCTTATCACACTTAAATCAAGCCAAGTATCACAACGTTCAAAGACAACAATACCAATCACACAAGTATACAAGTCATATCTATGCTACAACAGAGGAAAGCAATGAACATGCTGTGTCCTAATTACCCGGACGAAGCAGTAATAGCCACTACGTACGGACTCTCGTCACTCGGTGCGTACGTATCCCCTAAACAAGATCACATAGCAAACAAGGTTACCAAGAGGGACAATTTCCCTCTTACGAGGTTAGAAAAGAGACTCACCTCGCAAGATTCATCACCGGCTTCCAAGCCTCTACGACGACTAAAAATGGATGTACACGCTCCCAAACTATCCAAATAACGATAATTCAATGAAAATATACTCAATATATTCAAATTACAAAGTTCCTCAGCCCGACTCAATGAAATGACCAAAATGCCCTCAGGCCCACGTGCCCGGACCTCGAAATTTCTTGAAAAAAATCTCTACCTGAAGCTTTACTAATTCAATTACACATTTTACTCAATTATTCATGCTCAATTTGTAGCTAAAATCCAAATTTCCAAATTTCTAGGTTTTCTTCAAAATACTAATTTTTCCACAAACTTTTCATGTTTAATCCCATGTAATAATTTTGTATCTAACTTGAAATGAGTAATAGTAACTTACCTTAACATAGATGACGAAAATCCTCTCTTGAAGCTCTCCAAAAATCGCCCATTGCTTTGAAAAATGAGAGAGAAATGCCAAAATCCCGTTTTAATCAACACTGCCCAGTTCTGCCCTTCTATGCGATCACATGAAGTCGTCTGCAATCGCACAGGTCACCCAAATAACTCCTCTGCGATTGCACAAGCACGCCCGCGATCGCATAGGCCATTTCCAGCTCCCACCAAAATCCTTCTCCGCGATCGCACCTTCCCCCTTGCGATCGTACTAGCCTGCCCAGCCCTTCTCCGCGATCGCAGACCAACATCCGCGATCTCATAGGCCAAAAACCTTGCCCCTCAATTTCCTCTGCGCGATCGCATAGCTAAGGATACAATCGCATAGCATTACCAGAAACAGCAACAACAAATTCACTCTGAAATGCCCTGAAACCACCCCGAAACACACCCGAGGCCCCCGGGACCCCGTCCTCCCATAACATCCCACGAACTTGCTCGGGGCTTCAAATCACCTCAAAAAATGCTGAAATCACAAATCGTACTAAAATTCAACTCTATGAACTTTGAAAATTTCTAACTTCCACATTTGATGCCAAAACCTAACAAACCACGTCCGATTGACCTCAAATTTTGCAGGAAAGTCATATTCAACATTACGAACCTGCTCCAACTTCCGGAATCGCATTTCGAACCTGATATCAAAATTTCCATTTCCGGTCGAATTCTTTAAAAACCTTCAGTTTTCTATCTTTAGCCAAAAGACCTTAAATTGACTTCCGGATATCCGAATTAACTTCCGATTGTACTCCCAAATCCAGAATAACTATACGGAGCTATTCCCAGTCTCGGAATCCCAAACGGACATCAATATCATTGAAATGTACTTCAAGTCAAACTTAGGAAATTTCCTTAAAATACTGACTTTCCACAATATACGCTGAACTGCTCCCGGGTTATCCAAAACCTGTTCCGGACATACACCCAAGTCCGAAATCGTCATACAAACCTGTTGGAACCTTCGAATCCTGATTCTGAGGTCGTTTACTCAAAATCCCAGCCTTACCTGATTTCTTCAACTTAAGACTTCTAAATGAGAATCTTCCTTTAAATTCAACTCTGATCTTCCTGAATTTCAATTCCGACCATATGCACAAGTCAATATACCTGAAATGAAGATGTTCGTGACTCCCAACTACTGAACGACGCGCTGGATCTCAAAACGACTGGTCGGGTCGTTACACTTGTAATGGTTAGTTAAAAATATAAATGAAAATGGAAGGTCCGTACCTTAGCAATAGTATTGTTTTAGTAGCGATATGTTCCAATCGATTGGTAATTGTTCGTCGTTCATCGTGCCGAGCTTGTAGGATCCTTTTTTGATGATTCCGAGGACACGATACAGTCCCTCCAGTTCGTACCCAGTTGTCCTTCATTTGATTTCGGATTTTGAGGGTGACTTTTCTTAGCACCAAGTGTCGCGCTCCCTTTTTCCTCGCGGAGTCCAGGTTTCGACATTTTTAGGAAAACTCATTTACTTTTGGGAAGGGATATGGAATTTGAAGAGTCACCACCTAACGGATTAAGGTGCGTTAGGCCACCTAAATCAAATAACTCATAAACCAGTTTACTTTACCAGAGATTGGGTAAGGGCTCAAAATTACCTCGAGGGGAAGGTGTTAGGCACCCCTCGAGGTCCACAACGGTGGGTCCCGGCCAAACTCAATTTAAGTGAATTAGTCATAAAGCAATTTAAATAAATAAAGATTATTTTTAAAACGGGAATAAATGGGGTCCTATGTTTATTAGCCTATAGGGTCACTTCTATGAAATACTCGGTAACCTTCCTCAAATAGAGGTGTTACGCGTAGCATTAGCGCACAGGGCATCATATCCTTTACTACCCAATTACCCTCCCCTTAATTATTATCTAAGCGTTCTAATAGCATCGAATACGTATCCTATGCGTGCATTACCCGTCCCTTACCTATGGCCCTGGAGGTGTTTAGGACCTCTATTTAAGGTGGCTCTAGACTCATCTATGGTGCTTAAAAGGAGAAAAACTAGGCGTCAAACAAAAGCAAATTGGACTATCATATAAAGAGAAGCTAATGGCTCACATTTACCTCCACAAATAAACAAATAATTGCACGCCTATTCAGACAAAGCAGGTTAAGTGATTTAAAGGTCCTATAGCAGGATATCCAGATGAGCACGAAACAGAACATGCAGCAGTTTCATTAAGGCGAGGTAGTGAGCACCTACAGTTTGCCTACTGATTTTTATTAGGTACTGAATCTGGGCACGTTTATAAGCAGTCAATCAAACACAGTTTTACAATTTCAGAATTTTAATTGTCCTACAGGCTTGCCTAAGTGTTGATCAACAGTATCATATGGACATAGTATCTAAGTCTTAATCAGATCGTAATTTTAAACCAATGATTGATTTTTAATAGGCAGAATTTATCTGTTTAGACCCTATAGGCATATTGTCTATGTGCTGAAACTGATTACAAGCATTATTTCGTGACACTTAAACACAGAAACTGATTTTATACATTTTTCTCTATAGGCATGATGTCTAAGTGTTGAAATTGTTTTTTACACTTATTTCCTATATGCATGATGTCTAAGTGTCAAGACTGATTTTTGTATGTGTTTCCTATAGGCATGATATCTAGGCGAATAAAGGCGTTAGCAAGTTTTCAAGCAAAGTCAACAAGGAATTTCCTAGAGACATGATTTCTAATGCACACATGAAGGTTTGAGAACATGATTATTAATGCATAATTGATAAATGACCTAGAAGTAGGATTTCTAAGATGAAAATTCAGCATAATGAGATAAACCGTATGAACATGGTTTCTAATGCATATAAATATCCTCACAATAGCATGTGGGCATGGTTTCTACCCGGATATGATAAAGATATAAAAAATCCCTCCCCAACTTTTACTAATAACCCCATATCTGTTTACAAAGATTATTATTACAGACCAATACAAATGAATTATATAATGGAAATCACTATACTAAAGGGACCCTTGTCAGGCCCAAAAGTAAACTTGGAAGCCAAGCCTTCAATCAAATCTGGAGTATACCAGTAGCTCATAATACACCAAATGGGCTTCTGGTGTGTTAAGGTTCTCAAGGGCCTCAGGGAACCGGGGCAATGCTCACACCAGAATCCTTTTTAAAGAAACAGTATTGTGAACAAGTTTGGAAAAGCCAGCCCTAGTGTGTCAGAGTTTGGGGGAGTCTCATGGACTCCTAGGCAGTGCTCACACTGGAGGGGTAGATATCTAAGAGTGGGAGCTAAAAATAGTATATGAAAAATAGGAGATTGTTTTAGGAGAAAAACAGTTTGGATTTTAGAAGTGAATAGGGACAAACAGAATCACTTCAGCACTTTGAGTTCAAACATGTATTCAAGTAATCAAACAGTAGACAGAACAGAGTTACACTCAAACCCAACAGGATCTCACATTTCCCAAGTAGGCTTAATTCATTAACAGTTACTAGGTGAGCATGTGAACATGTATTAAACAGGGAATAGAGTACTAATTACACAGAAAAGGTAGCAGGGATTGAGAGCATAGAAATCATTAATCAGGACTTGTTAGGGTAAACACATAAAATAGGACAGGAATAAAAGCATGCTAGTTGAGAAGCCAGTAGACCAGTATCCCGGATTAGACAGGAACATGCTAGAGTGTATGAACCCTATTGACATATTGGACAAGACAAATTCACAAGAGTTAAGGCATGCTAGTTAACAGAAACATGAAGCAGGCAGAGGCAGGTTGATATCTACAACAGAAAGATTACATAACACACTGAATAGGACATAGTAACAGAGACAGACATATTGATTAAGAGCAATAAATAGGAGGACATAGGTCTAACTACATATAATTACAGAAGTAGCCATGCTGATTTAGAGCACTAAATAGGAAAGACATAGTTCTAACTACACAGAAGTAGTCATGCTGATTAAGATCACTAAATAGAAAAGACATATGTCACGACCCGAATTAACCCTCCGAACGGGCTCGTGGCGGCACCTAGTTCCTATGACTAGGTAAGCCTAAAAATATATGGGAAAATAAGGCAAAACAGTAATAAAACAGTAAAGGTGTAGCAATAACTATAAAACTTTAGCCGTTCGGCATTTACAGCTTTCATTATCCCAAAACCCGTAATATCACCAAGTCACAAGCTTTATACAACTATAGCTCTATACAACGAAATAAAGAAAATGTGTATATGTCTATCTCCTATGCCTATAGTAGAGTAGATGGGGACACGTGAGATTCTGCGGACGCGGCAGAATTACCACGCGGTCTTCTGAGCAAATGTTGTAGTACTCCTAGCCAAAACGCTGTGTACTGGTACCTGGATCTGCACATGGATAAAACATGCACAGGAAAGGGCGTGAGTACTCCACATTTGGTACTTAGTAAGTGCCAAGCCTAACCCCAGTCAAGTAGACGAGGTCAGGTCAAGGCTCTACTGAGTTTGAAAATAAGACAGTTATAAGTTTGAACAATGACATATAAATAGCTGCAATAAACAGAATTTAAAGGAAAACTAAAGGGAATAATAAGAAGAGCCCTCGGCTCCGCACAACATATATCTCAACAACAAATATGCAATGCAGTACAGGGGGAAAGCTCCCGGATCTTAGTTCGTAGTCCCAATTTAAATATGCAATGCGGTACAGGGAGAAAGCTCCTGGATCTCAGTTCGTAGTCCCAATTTAAATATGCAATGCAGTACAGGGGGAAAGCTCCTGGATCTCAGTCCGTAGTCCCAATTTAAATATGAGATGCAGAATGCTATCGAATACGACTTAATTAAACAATTCAAGTAACAATAGGAAAGAATAAGGTAAAGCTACCTAAGCATGGACCACATAGTAGCAAATACGGGAAATTCAACTGAATACAGGTAGGCATGCTCATTCCTATGCTAGCTAATCAGTTATAACATGAAGCAGTAATATAGGAATGAAATGAATTATGACATGGAAGGAAAAACATTTAGCAACAATGACCCGTGTACGCACTCGTCGCCTCACGTACACGGAGTCCACATAGTAAAATCAGTATAAAAATGCCTAAGGGAAATCCCCAACACAAAGTTAGGCAAGCCACTTACCTTGACTGCGCTAATCAACTCAATACCACACTCTTTCCACGAGTATCCGACTCTGAATGGCCCAAATCTATTCAATTCGATTGCATAATGTAAATATCACTTCCAGGAAACAAAATAGCTAATTATTTCTAAGCTAATACGCAAAATTAGGAAATTCGCCCAAAAAGTCCCCCGGGCCCACGTCTCGGAATCGGGTAAAAATTACATTTTCCGAACTCCCATTAACTCACGAGTCTAACCATATAAGAATCTCTCAAATCGGAGGTCAAACACCCAATCAAAACCCAAAATTTTGGTCTATGAAGTTCCTCCCATTTTTCCCTCTTTCTACTCAAGATTTTCGAAATTAGAGGTGGAAATTAAGATTAGAATCATGGAAATTGATCTATAATGGTTAGAGATTACTTACCCAAGTTACCCAGGTGAGAATTCCTCCAAATACCGCCTCTCCCGAGCTCTCAAAAATCACAAATGGTGAAAATAACATAAACCCTCGGAATTAGACTTTTAAAAAACTGCCCAGACATTTCTACTATGCAATCGCGTATAACGAGTCGTGATCACGGAGGGTAAACTTACACGCACCATAAATCCTTCATTGCGTTCGCACCTACAGGTCTGCGATCGTGGAGCCCCTGCCCTCAAAGCTATGCGATCGCATTTGGTGTTCTGCGATCGCGGAGAACAAACGTTGGCCCTTTCCCTCAGACCTAATATCTATTATGTGATCGCGCGTTATACTATGCGATCGCAGAGACCAATATTCCCATGCACTACGATCGCGGTTATCATTTTGCGATCGCGAAGAAAAAATCACAGGCCTCCCATATATGCCTTATGCAATCGCGGAGAGATACCTGCGATCGCGGAGAACAAAACACTGCTGGTGAAAAACCAGCAAAACCAGCTAAGTCTATAAGGCCAAAATGCCCGTTTGAACACCCAAAACACGCCCGAGGCCCCCGGGACCTCAACCAAAACTACCAACTGACCCTAATACCTCATTCAAACTTGGTCTAGCCTTAAAAACACACCTCATAACATCAACATCATCAAATATGCATAGATCCAAGCCTAAGAACTTATGAAATTTCTAGAATTCCCATCCGATGCCGAAACACGTCTAAACTTATCCGAACGACCTCAAATTTTGCACACAGGTCATACATGACATTATGTAAATGTTTTCGCTTTCAGAATTCCATTCCGAGTCTGATATCAAAATTTTACCCTATTTACTACGGCGACGAAGAATCAAATTATCACTATATTTATTCCTTTTTCTACTTCTTCTTCCAAGTGCAGGATAACCCCAAGGGGTTGTGGGTTTTTTTCTACCAATTGGGGCTCTCCCTTCACCACCCCCATGGGGATGGTATCGGCCGAAATCGTCAAAATTCTAACTTTTGCCAATTCAAGCCTAAATCTACAACCGACCCCGAAAACACGTTCCGAACACGCTCCTAACCCCGAAATCACCCAACGGAGCTAACAGAGTTGACGAAATTCCATTCCAAATACGTCTTCATATAGTTCTAGCTACTGCCTGATTTCGAAAGCAAAACTCCACATTTAAGGACTAAGTGTCCAAAATCACTCCAGATTTCACCACTCAATGCTCCGACAAGTTTCAATAACCTAAATAGACATCGGAGAAGCAGTTATTAGGGGATCGGGGCGTTAACTCTCAAAATGATCGAACAGGTCGTTACATTCTGCCCCTTTTAATAAAATCGTTCGTCTCGAACGAGTATAGAAATATACCTGAAGCTGTGAAGAGATGGGGGTACTGACTCCGCATATCCTACTCGGTCACCCAAGTCGCCTCATCGACCGGATGACCCCTCCATTGAACCTTGACTGAGGCAATATCCTTCGACCTGAGCCTTCTAACCTGCCTGTCCAATATAGCCACAGACTCCACAACGTATGATAGATCCTTGTCCCATTGGACTGAACTGAAATCCAAAAATGAGTCGGATCATCGTGATACTTCCCGAGCATGGAAACGTGGAATACCGGATGAACTCTTGCTAGGTTGGGAGGTAAGTCCAACTCATAAGAAACCTCCTCAACCCGCTGCAACACCTCAAAAGGGCCAATGGACCTCGGACTTAGCTTACCCTTCTTTCCGAATCTCATGACGCCCTTCATAGGCGATACCCGAAGCAAAAACCGATCACAAGTCATGAATGCCAAGTCACGAACCTTCCGATCCGCATAACTCTTCTGCATGGACTGAGTTGTGTGAAGTCTTTCCTGGATCACCTTCACCTTGTCCAGTGCATCCTGAACCAAGTCTGTACCCAACAATCGGGCCTCGCCCGGCTCAAACCATCCTACTGGAGACCTGGACCGTCTACCATACAAAGCCTCATACAGCGCCATCTGAATGCTGGACTGGTAGCTGTTATTATAGGCAAACTCTGCAAGAGGCAAGTACCGATCCCATGACCCTCTAAAATCCATCACACAGGCACGGAGAATATCCTCAAGAATCTGAATCATGCGCTCAGGCTGCCCGTCCATCTGGGGGTGAAATGTTGTACTGAGATCTCTCTGGGTACCCAACTCACTATGCAAGGCTCTCCAGAAGTGGGAGGTGAATTGAGGACCTCGATCTGATATAATGGACACGGTACACCGTGCAACCGGACTATCTCCCCAATGTAGATCTGGGCCAACCTCTCAGAAGAATATGTAGTCAACACTGGAATGAAATGGGTTGACTTGGTCAGCCGGTCCACAATCACCCAAATAACATCATGCTTCCCCAAGGTCCGAGGAAGTCCAACCACAAAATCCATGGTGATCCGCTCCCGCTGGAAGCCTAATCTGCTGAAGTAATCCTCCTGGTCTCTGATGCTCACATTTGACTTGCTGACAATTGAGACGCTTGGCTACAAACTCCGCTATATCCTTCTTCATCCTCCGCCACCAATAGTGTTATCTCAGATCCTGGTACATCTTCGCGGTACCCGGATGGATGGAATACCGCGAGCTATGGGCCTCCTCAAGGATCAACTCCCGAAGTTCATCTACATTGGGCACACAAATCCAGCCCTGCATCCTCATCACACCATCATCATATATGGTTACATCTCTGGCATCACCCTACCGAACTCTATCCTGAAGAGCCCGAAGGTTGGGATCCTCATACTGGCGCTCCCGAATGCGGTCATAAAGAGAAGATCGATCAACAACGTAAGCAAATACACGAAAAGGCTTAGAAATATCCAGCCTCATGAATTGACTAGCTAAGGACTGAACATCCAAGGCTAAGGGCCTCTCAGCTGCAGGAAGATATGCCAAACTACCCAAACTCTCTGCCCGGCGACTCAAGGCGTCGGCCACCACATTGGCCTTCCCCGGGTGGTATAGTATAGTGATTTCATAATCCTTGAGTAACTCCAACCACCTACGCTGGCACAAATTGAGATCCTTCTGCCTGAATATGTGCTGCAAGCTCCGGTGATCCGTGAATATCTCACAGGGAAAACCATATAAATAATGATGCCATATCTTCAGGGCGTGAACAATCGCTACCAACTCGAGATCATGAACATGGTAGTTTTTCTCATGAACCTTCAACTGTCTGGATGCGTAGGAAATCACCCTTCCTTCGTGCGTCAACACTTCTCCTAGGCCAATCCTCGAAGCATCACAATAGATTGTATAGGACCCTGAACCTGTGGGTAATACTAACACTGGAGTTGTAGTCAGGTCTGTCTTGAGCTTCTAAAAGCCCTCCTCGCACTCCTCAGTCCATATAAAAGTGCACCCTTCTGGATCAATCTGGTCATGGGCGCTAAAATGGATGAAAATCCCTCCACAAAGGGGCGATAATACCCGGCCAAATCAAGGAAACTGCGAATCTCCGTAGATGAAGACATTCTGGGCCAACTCTACACCGCCTCTACCTTCTTCGGGTCTACCTTGATCCCATCCGAAGATACCACATGGCCTAAGAATGCCACAAAATCAAGCCAAAATTCACACTTAGAGAATTTGGCATACAACTTCTTCTCCCTCAATGTCTGAAGCACGGTCCTCAAATGTTGCTCATGGTCCTCCTAGGACCGAGAATATACCAGAATGTCATCAATGAACACGATGACGGAAGTACCAAGATATGGTCGAAATACGTTGTGCATCAGGTGCATGAAGGCTGCTGGGGCATTGGTCAGCCCAAATGACATAACAAGGAACTCATAGTGGGCATATCTGGTCCTGAAGGCAGTCTTCGGGATATCCGGCTCCCAAATCTTCAACTGATGATAACCCGAAAAAAGATCAATCTTAGAGAATACCCTAGCACCCTGTAACTGGTCAAATAAATCATCAATGCGGGGCAATGGGTACCTGTTATTCACTATCACCTTGTCCAGCTGCCGATAGTCAATACACATACGCATCGAACCATCCTTTTTCTTCACAAATAACACCGGAGCACCCCAAGGCAATATACTGGGCCTGATGAAATCTTTGTCAATCAACTCCTGAAACTGCTCCTTCAATTCCTTCAATTCAGGAGGAGCCATGCGATAGGGAGGGATGGAAATGGGCTGAGTGCCCGGCAACAAGTCAATGCCAAAATCAATGTCTCTATCGAGCGGCATACCCGGAAAATCGGCTGGAAATACATCAGGATAGCCCCTGACAACTGGAACTGACTCAACTGTAGGGGTCTCAGCACTAACATCTCTCACATAAGTCAAATACGCATCACACCCCTTCTCGACCATCCGTTGAGCCTTAAGAAAAGAAATGACTCGACGGGGAGTATACTCTAAGGAACCCCTCCACTCTAACCTCGGTAATCCTGGCATAGCCAGCGTCACGGTCTTGGTGTGAAAATCAAGAATAGCATAGTAGGGAGACAACCAGTCCATACCCAATATAACATCAAAATCTACCATACTAAGTAAAATTAAATCAGCACTAGTCTCAAAACCACTGATAACTATCAAACACGACCGATATACGCGGTCCACAATAAGAGAATCTCCCACAGGAGTAGAAACATAAACGGGGGAACTCAAAGAATCCCGAGATATCCTCAGATGTGAAGAAAAATAAGAAGACACATACGAATATATAGAGCCTGGGTCAAATAATACTGATGCATCCCTATGAAAAATGGGAACAATACCTATAATGACTAAATCTGAAGCAATGGCCTCTGAACGAGCTGAAAGAGCATAATATCTGGCCTGGCCTCCCCCTATAGGGCGACCTCTACCTCCCTGACCTCCACCTCGAGCTGTCTGAGGTGGTAGGGTAGTAGCTGGGGCTGGAAGAATAGATAGAGGACCAGGTGGAAGATGTGGAACCTGATAAATCTAAGGTGGTACACCCCTCCTAGCTCGGGGGAAATCTCTGATCACATGACGAGGGTCACCACACCCAAAACAACCCCTCAGAGGATGTGGCGGTTGTTGCTGACTTTGAACTGGCCTGCTGGACTGGCCAGTTGTAACGACCCGACCAATCGTTTTGAGATCCAGCGCGTTGTTCAGCAGTTGGGAGTCACGAATAGCTTCATTTCAGGTATATTGACTTGTGCATATGGTCGAAACTGAAATTCAAGAAGATCGGAGTTGAATTTAAAGGAAGATTCTCATTTAGAAGTCTTAAATTGAAGAAATTAGGTAAGGCTGGGATTTTGAGTAAACAACCTCGGAATCAGGATCCGAAGGTTCCAGCGGGTTTGTATGATGATTTCGGACTTGGGTGTATGTCCAAAACGGGTTTTGGATAACCCGGGAGCAGTTTAGCGTATATTGTGAAAAGTCAGTATTTTAAGGAAATTTCCTATGTTTGACTTAAAGTACATTTCAATGATACTGATGTCTGTTTGGGATTCCGAGTCGGGGAATAGATCCGTATGATTATTCTGGAATTGGGAGCACGATCGGAAGTGAATTCGGATATCTGGAAGTCAATTTAAGGTCTTTTGGCTAACCATAGAAAATTGAAGGTTTTTGAAGAATTCAACCGAAAATGGAAATTTTGATATCGGGGTCAATTGCGATTCCGGAAATTGGAGCAGGTCCGTAATGTTGAATATAACTTGCCTGTAAAATTTGAGGTCAATCGGACGTTGTTTGATAGGTTTCAGCATCAAATGTGGAAGTTAGAAATTTTCGAAGTTCACAGAGTCGGATTTTAGTAAGATTCGTGATTTCGGCGTTGTTTGAGGTGATTTGAAGCCCCGAAAAAGTTCGTGGGATGTTATGGGACTGAGTCGTGTGTTTGGACGGGGTCCCGGGGGTCTCGGGTGTGTTTCGGGGTGGTTTCGGGGCTTTTCGGAGTGAATTTGTTGTTGCTGTTTCTGGTGTTTCTAGTAATGCTATGCAATCGCAGCCTTGGCTATGCGATCGCGGAGAGGAAATTGAGGGGCAAGGTTTTCTTCCTATGCGATCGCGGATGTTGGTGTGCGATCACGGAGAAGGGCTGGGCAGGCTAGTGCGATCGCAAGGGGAAGGTGCGATCGCGGAGAAAGATTTTGGTGGGAGCTGGAAATGGCATGTGCGATCGCAGGCGTGCGTGTGCGATCGCGGAGGAGTGGTCTGGGTGACCTATGCGATCGCAGACGACTTCATGTGATCGCATAGAAGGGCAGAACTGAGCAGTGTTGATTAAAACGGGATTTTGGCATTTCTCTCTCATTTTTCAAAGCCATGGGCGGTTTTTGGAGAGCTTCAAGAGAGGATTTTCGTCATCTATGTTATGGTAAGTTACTCCTACTCATTTCAAGTTAGATACAAGATTATTACATGGGATTAAACATGAAAAATTTGTGGAAAAATTAGTATTTTGAAGAAAACCTAGAAATTTGGAAATTTGGATTTTAGCCACGACTTGAGCATGAATAATTGAGTAAAATGTGTAAATAAATTAGTAAAGCTTTGGTTAGAGATTTTCTTCAAGAAATTTCGAGGTCCGGGAATGTGGGCCCGAGGGCATTTTGGTAATTTCATTGAGCCGGGCAGAGGAACTTTGTAATTTGAATTGGTTATGATCTATTGAGTATATTTTCATTGAATTATCGTTATTTGGATAGTTTGGGAGCGTGCGCATCCATTTTTAGTCGTCGTAGAGGCTTGGAAGCCGGTGATGAATCTTCGGGGCGAGGTGAGTCGCCTTTCTAATCTCGTAAGAGGGAAATTGTCCCTCTAGGTAACCTTGTTTGCTATGTGATCTTGTTTGGATGATACGTACGCACCGAGTGATGAGAGTTTGTACGTAGTGGATATTACTGCTTCGTCCGGGTAGTTAGGACACAGCATGTTCATTGCTTTCTCCTGTTGTAGCATAGATATGACTTGTATACTTGTGTGATTGGTATTGTTGTCTTTGAACGTTGTGATACTTGTCTTGATTTAAGTGTGATAAGAGAATCACGGGATGGGATCGGGCCGTACGCCACGGCGAGATTGAGACTACCAAGGTGGGATCGGGTCGTACGCCACGGAGAGATTGAAACTACCAGGGTGGGATCGGGTCGTACACCACGACGATATTGAGACTACCAGGGTGGGATCGGGCCGTACGCCCCGGCGAGATTGAGTACCATATGGTAGAGGGCCGTACGCCACGGCAGATACCAAACTTGTTTGATTTGAGATTGTTACTTGATGCCGGATA
>ML270333.1:0-10886 GCA_005239495.1 Nicotiana undulata | reverse complement strand
CGGTTGGCTAGCCTGGTTCCACGACAGGCGCCATCACAACCCGGAAACGGGTCGTGACACAATTGGCGACCGCAGCCTCGTTTTCTCCTCTTTTATCTTCCTATCGCATTTTATTATTTCAGACAGTATTATGTCGATTTTGTATTTCGACATAGTATTTATAGTAGCTCATGACTAGGTGACACTAGATCAGGGATTTGTTTTAGTTGTGTTTTAATGATGTTAAAATTTTAATGCTTTATAAAATGAGACTTTTGCTGCAAATATAGTGATATTTTTTAAAACAACTTTAATCAAATGAAATGTGTGGCTTTCCTGATTCCACGATAGACGCCATCACGACTTGGTATTTTGGGGTAGTGATAAGTTGGTATTAGAGCTCTAGGTTATGTAGGTCTCACCAGTCATGAGCAGGTTTAGTAGATTCTTGCGTATCGGTACGGATATGTCTGTACTTATCTTCGCGAGGCTATAGAACCCTTAGGAAAAATCTCACATTCTTGAATTTCGTCGTGCGAGTCTATTGAGAAAACTAAACTTCTGTTGTTTCATTCTCTCACAGATGGTGAGGACACGCGCTACCAATCAGGGTGACCATACACCAGCTAGGCCCGTGAGAGGCCGAGGTCGCGGTCGGGGTCGTGGTAGAGGGAGGGGTGTAGCCCGCGCAGCAGCCAGGGCAATACATGTGGACCCTCCAGTTGTTCTCGATCAGGTCCCAGTCGGTGATGTTCTAGTGGGACCGGCTCAGGCACCGGCAATGCCTATAGTGATTTTGGGTCTTCAGGAGACTTTGGCCCAGATCCTGACCGTGTGCACCAGTCTAGCAAAGACAGTCGTTGTTTCTACTACAACCGCTACTTCTCAGGCCGGGGGAGCTACTCAGATTCCGCTATTCATTTAATTATCATAAATTCTATTTTTCATCCAATTTCAATATAAAGACTTCCCGGCTACGCGCCCGGGCTACGCACGCATATCGAGGTAAGATTAACGAAGGCTTTTGGGGCCTTGGAACACAGATTTAGCTAGGATTACTTAGGATGACCTTTTGGGTCATCACACCAGGCATGCCACCTGACAAGGATATTGATTTTGGTATTGATTTGGTGTCGGGCACTCAGCCCGTTTCTATTCCACCGTATCTTATGGCACTGGCGGAGTTGAAGGAATTGAAAGAGCAGCTTTAGGAACTCCTAGATAAGGGGTTCATTCGGCCTAGTGTGTCATCTTGGGGTGCACCGGTGTTGTTTGTGAAGAAGAAAGATGGTTCCATAAGAATGTGTATTGACTACAGGCAGTTGAAAAAGGTTACAGTCAAGAATAAGTATCCTTTGCCTCGTATTGGTGATTTGTTTGACCAGCTTCAGGGAGCCAGAGTGTTCTCTAAGATTGATTTGAGATCCGAGTATCATTAGCTGAAGATTCGGGATTCAGATATTCCCAAGACAGCTTTTAGGACTCGTTATGGTCATTATGAGTTTATGGTGATGTCTTTTGGGATGACCAATGCCCCAACATCGTTCATGCATTTGATGAACATCATGTTTCAGTCGTATTTGGATTCCTTTATTATTGTGTTCATTGATGACATCCTTGTATATTCTCGTAGCCAAGAGGAGCATGCTCAGCATTTCAGATTTGTATTGCAGAGATTGAGGGATGAGAAGCTTTATGCAAAGTTCTCTAAGTGCGAGTTTTGGCTTGGCTTAGTAGATTTCTTTGGGCACGTGGTGTCCAGTGAGGGTATTCAGGTTGATCCAAAGAAGATAGAGGCGGTGTAGAGTTGGCCCAGACCGTCCTCAGCTAGAGAGATTAGGAGCTTCCTTGGTTTGGAGGGGTATTACCGTCGCTTTGTGGAGGGATTTTATTTTATTTCTTTGCCCTTGACCAAATTGACCCAGAAGGGTGCTCCGTTCAGGTGGTCGGACGAGTGTGAGGAGAGTTTTAGAAGCTCAAGGTTACTTTGACATCGGCTCCAGTGTTAGTATTGCCATCAGCTTCAAGTTCATACACCGTATATTATGATGCCTCGAGGATAGGCACTGGTTGTGTTCTCATGCAAGAGGGTAGGGTGATTCCCTACGCCTCACGCCAGTTGAAGACTCATGAGAAGAATTACCCAGTGCATGATATCGAGCTAGCATCCATTGTTCACACCTTAAAGATTTGGCGTCATTATTTGTATGGGGTGCATTGTGAGGTCTTCACTAATCACCATAGCTTGCAGTATCTATTTAAGCAGAAGGATCTAAATTTGCATCAGTGGAGATGGTTGGAACTTCTCAAGGACTATGATATCACTATTCTATACCATTCGGGGAAGGCCAACGTGGTGGTCAATGCTTTGAGTCGTAGAGCAGAAAGTTTGGGGAGTCTAGCATATCTTCCAATGGCAGAGCGAACATTAGCACTTGATGTTCAGGACTTAGCGGGCCAGTTGGTGAGATTGGATCTATCAGAGCCCCGCCGAGTATTGGCTTGTGTAGCCTCCAGGTCTTCTCTTTATGACTGGATCAAAGAGCGACAGTATGATAACCACATTTGCTCGTTCTTCAGGATAGGGTCCAGTAAGGTGATGCCAGGGATGTAGTTATTGGTGATGATAGGGTTATGAGGATGCAGGGTCGGATATGTGTGCCTAATATGGATGGCTTAGAGAGTTGATTCTAGCAGAGGCCCACAACTCGCGGTACTTCATCCATCCGGGTGTCGCGAAGATGTATCAGGATCTGAGACAACATTATTGGTGAAGGCGGATGAAGAAGAATATTGTTGGATTTTTAGCTCGGTGTCTCAACTGTCAGCATGTCAAGTATGAGCACCAGAGACCAGGTGGATTACATCAGAGGTAGGATATTCCGGAGTGGAAGTGGGAGCGAATCACCATGGACTTTGTAGTTGGGCTCCCACGGACTTCGAAGAGGTTCGAGCTATATTGGTTATTGTGGATCGGCTGACCAAGTTCGCGCACTTCATTCCTGTTGGTACTATTTATTATTCGGAGCGGTTAGCTGAGATTTATATCCGGGAGATTATCCGGTTGCATGGTGTTCCAGTTTCTATCATTTTCGACAGAGGTACTCAGTTCACATCGCAGTTTTGGAGGGCAATGCAGAGAGAGTTGGGTATTCAGGTTGAGTTGAGCATAGTTTTTCATCCTCAGATGGACGGGCAATCCGAGTGCACTATTCAGATTCTGGAGGACATGTTGCGTGCTTGTGTCATTTATTTCGGGGGTTCATGGGACCAGTTTCTGCCATTCGCAGAGTTTGTATATAATAATAGTTATCAGTCGAGTCTTCAGATGGCTCCGTATGAGGCTTTATATGGTTGAGGAGAAGGTGTTGCTGAAGGTGTCACCCATGAAGGGTGTTATGCGATTCGGGAAGAGGGGCAAGTTGAGTCCCCGGTTCATCAGGCCATTTGAGGTGCTTCAAAGGGTTGGAGAGGTGTCTTATAGACTTGCTTTGCCACCCAACTTATCGAGCGTTCATCCTGTATTTCATGTTTCCATGCTACGGAAGTATGTTGGTGACCTGTCTCATGTTTTGGACTTCAGCACGGTTCAACTTGAGGGTGATATGTCCTATGAGGTAGAGCTAGTGGCTATTTTGGGTCGTCAGGTCAGAAGGTTACGGTCTAAGGAAGCGTTAGTGAAGGTGCAGTGGAGAGGGCAACCGGTGGAGGAAGCCACCTGGGAGATCGAGGGGGAGATGCGGAGCAGATATCCTCACTTATTTGATACTACACATATGTTTCTAGACCCGTTCGAGGACGAACATTTGTTTAATAGGGGGAGAATGTAACGACCTGGCTAGTTGTTTAGTGAGATTAGCCCCGTTCTCCCTGTTTTTTCTTTATCGTGTATTGCTTATCTCATTTATGTTTTGCGGGGTCGGTTGGTTCGGGTTCGGAGTGGTCGTGGTGAGAAATGAGACACTTAGTCTCTTAAGTTGGCTTAATAGTTGGAAAAGTCAATCGGGAGTTGACTTATAGGTAAACGACCTCGGAATGTGGTTTTATGGCTCGGATAGCTTCGTTAGGTGATTTGGGACTTAGGAGTGTGTTCGGAATGTTATTTTGAGGCCCGGAGTAGAATTAGGCTTGAATTGGCGAAATTGAGTTTTTGACAATTTTTGGTCGGCAGTGGAAAATTATCTATCAGGGTCGGAATAGAATTCCGGAAGTTGAAAAAGGTTTGTAGTGTCATTTGTGAGGTGTGTGCAAATTTTCAGGTCAATCGGAGGTGTTTTGGGTGGTTTCGGCCTCGTAGGCGGAATTTGGAAGTTTTTAAGTTCTTANGTGGAGGGGGGGTTAACGGACCAATTCTTGGATTTAAACTTGGCAGATTTTCTGGTTTTTGTTGCAGAGATTTTTGTTCATCGCGTTCGCGGGTGGGGTCCCGCATTCACGAAGAGTAATTTGGGGAGCTGATATTTTTATTCATCACGTTCACGAAGAGGAGGACACAAACACGTAGGTTTGAGTGAATTATTCATCGCGTTAGCGAAGAGGAGTGGGCAGTTGGGGGACCCCAGAGTTTTGGTCTTCGCTTTTGCGTTGAGAGTTACGCGTCCGTGAAAGGTAAGGTTGGTTAGGCATCACGTTCGCGTGAAGGGTGTCGCGTTCGCGGAGAGTAAAGTGGATGAGGGGTTGGTTTGTTCTACGCGAACGCGTGCGGGTGAATGCGTTCGCGTTGAGTAAGGACCTGGGCAACCGTGTTAAAATCTCAAATCGAGGGTTTAAACTTTAAACCCATTTTTCATATTTTGAGCTAGAGACCACGGGATTAGGCGATTTTTGAAGGATTGTTTAGAGAATTGATCGGGGTAAGTATTTCTCACTTGTTTTTGGTTTAATTCCTTGATTTAGTCTTGAATTTCATTATTTAATTTGGGAAATTGGAGTGGAAATTGCAAAAAAATGGAAGAAAAGTTTGAAAATTCTTTTGGGGATTTGAATGGCNGCTTTATATGGTTGAGGAGAAGGTGTTGCTGAAGGTGTCACCCATGAAGGGTGTTATGCGATTCGGGAAGAGGGGCAAGTTGAGTCCCCGGTTCATCAGGCCATTTGAGGTGCTTCAAAGGGTTGGAGAGGTGTCTTATAGACTTGCTTTGCCACCCAACTTATCGAGCGTTCATCCTGTATTTCATGTTTCCATGCTACGGAAGTATGTTGGTGACCTGTCTCATGTTTTGGACTTCAGCACGGTTCAACTTGAGGGTGATATGTCCTATGAGGTAGAGCTAGTGGCTATTTTGGGTCGTCAGGTCAGAAGGTTACGGTCTAAGGAAGCGTTAGTGAAGGTGCAGTGGAGAGGGCAACCGGTGGAGGAAGCCACCTGGGAGATCGAGGGGGAGATGCGGAGCAGATATCCTCACTTATTTGATACTACACATATGTTTCTAGACCCGTTCGAGGACGAACATTTGTTTAATAGGGGGAGAATGTAACGACCTGGCTAGTTGTTTAGTGAGATTAGCCCCGTTCTCCCTGTTTTTTCTTTATCGTGTATTGCTTATCTCATTTATGTTTTGCGGGGTCGGTTGGTTCGGGTTCGGAGTGGTCGTGGTGAGAAATGAGACACTTAGTCTCTTAAGTTGGCTTAATAGTTGGAAAAGTCAATCGGGAGTTGACTTATAGGTAAACGACCTCGGAATGTGGTTTTATGGCTCGGATAGCTTCGTTAGGTGATTTGGGACTTAGGAGTGTGTTCGGAATGTTATTTTGAGGCCCGGAGTAGAATTAGGCTTGAATTGGCGAAATTGAGTTTTTGACAATTTTTGGTCGGCAGTGGAAAATTATCTATCAGGGTCGGAATAGAATTCCGGAAGTTGAAAAAGGTTTGTAGTGTCATTTGTGAGGTGTGTGCAAATTTTCAGGTCAATCGGAGGTGTTTTGGGTGGTTTCGGCCTCGTAGGCNATTTTTGTTCATCGCGTTCGCGGGTGGGGTCCCGCATTCACGAAGAGTAATTTGGGGAGCTGATATTTTTATTCATCACGTTCACGAAGAGGAGGACACAAACACGTAGGTTTGAGTGAATTATTCATCGCGTTAGCGAAGAGGAGTGGGCAGTTGGGGGACCCCAGAGTTTTGGTCTTCGCTTTTGCGTTGAGAGTTACGCGTCCGTGAAAGGTAAGGTTGGTTAGGCATCACGTTCGCGTGAAGGGTGTCGCGTTCGCGGAGAGTAAAGTGGATGAGGGGTTGGTTTGTTCTACGCGAACGCGTGCGGGTGAATGCGTTCGCGTTGAGTAAGGACCTGGGCAACCGTGTTAAAATCTCAAATCGAGGGTTTAAACTTTAAACCCATTTTTCATATTTTGAGCTAGAGACCACGGGATTAGGCGATTTTTGAAGGATTGTTTAGAGAATTGATCGGGGTAAGTATTTCTCACTTGTTTTTGGTTTAATTCCTTGATTTAGTCTTGAATTTCATTATTTAATTTGGGAAATTGGAGTGGAAATTGCAAAAAAATGGAAGAAAAGTTTGAAAATTCTTTTGGGGATTTGAATGGCCATTTGAGGTCGGATTTTGATGAATTTGATATGGGTAGACTCGTGAGTGAATAAGGATTCTAGTTTATAATTTTTATTGAATTCCGAGACGTGGTCCCGAGGGTCGAGTTTGGCCAATATCAGAATTTTTGGTTAAATTTGATAATTTTCGAGTGGGCTTTGTCCCTTTGGCATATGTTGATGATATAAATATGATTTTTGGTTAGATTCGGAGAAATCGGAGTCCGAGTCTAGAGGCAAAAGCCTTGTGGACCAGGATTTTAGCCGGTTTAAGGTAAGTAACGTTTCCAAAATTGGTTATGAGGGTTCAATACCCCGAACTATATGCTATATGAATATAATTAAGGTGACGCACATGCCAAGTGACGGGCGTGCACCGTATTATTGTGACATGGTTCATCCCATGGGACCGTTTAGTGGTTATTTATGGATTGATATCTGTGTTTCTATCAACGTGGTTAATGTGAACATGCTAGAAATCATGCTAAGTACTATGTTAAGGCTTCATGCCGATATCATTGAGACCCGAGTAGTCATATATTGATGTCGTCTCATGTGTTTTATTGAATGTTATATATTCGGTCCTGTCATAGCATATCATATCATGTCTCAGTCTCGATAATTGTTGATTTTGTACATTTATCATCGATGCGGGTTAGTTCATGCATCTGTGAGCCCATGTGAGCGAGATTGGAGAGTGATGACTTAGTGAGTCCAATAGCCTGTTATTGAGAGACAGATATGGGATCGGGTTGCACGTCTCAGCATGTTATATTGATTATACCTAGATCTGTCTTATTATAGCGGTTGGGCTGTAGGAGCCCCTCCGGAGTCTGTAACACACCTCTAGTGAGCGCATTGATGATATTGAGGGATGAATCTTGTCCTAGTGTTTGTATTCCGGAGATGGATCTTCTCCGTGGGGATGGATTGGCCTTCCTCAGTACTGAGTGACTACGGTCACCTGTGTTTATGTATATTCCGGGATGGATCTTCCCTGGGCCTGAGAGCCATATACAGTACTGAGTGGACTTCTTATGTGAGAGTTGTGAGCACTATGAGCATTTCCACACTGTTGATACATTGGCATGTAGAGTATACTGAGTTATACATGGGTTACTTATCATATCAGACATATTCTGTTTTCATTATCTGTTAGAATTGTGAACATGCCTAAATTATGTACACTGTTTTATTACATTTACTGAGGTTTAATCCGTCACTACCTCTCAACTCGTAGTTTGGGTTCGTTACTTCTGAGTTGGTGTACTCAAGTTACCCCATGCACCTTGTGTGCAGATCCAGGTACATCGGGACCCGGTAGCGGTTGTTGATTTGCTGTCAGAGTTTCTTTTGGAGTCTTCGAGGTAGCAACTGGCGATCGCAACCTCGTTTTCTCCTTATTTATCTTCCTATTGCATTTTATTACTTCAGACAGTATTATGTCGGTTTTGTATTTGGACATTGTATTTATAGTAGCTCATGACTCAGTGACACTAGATCGGGGATTTGTTTTAGTTGTGTTTTAATGATGTTAAACTTTTAATGCTTTATAAAATGAGACTTTTGCTGCAAATATAGTGATCTTTCTGAAAATAACTTTAATCAAATGAAATATGTGGCTTGCCTGATTCCACGATAGGCGCCATCACGACTGGGTGTTTTGGGGTCGTGACATTATATATCAATTTTGAGGGTGGTTGGTGAAGATTATACATGATTTTGGCTGGATTTCAGATTGAAACTCGTAGAAGAAGAAGAAGAATACATGACATAAATATACTTACGAAATTGTAGTAAAGTTGTATTATAATTGTATGTAAATTGTATTCTGTATATATATATATATATATATATATATATATATATATATATATATATATATATATATATATATATATATATATATATATATATATATATATATATATATATATATATATATATATATATATATATATATATATATATATATATATATATATATATATATATATATATATATATATATATATATATATATATATATATATATATATATATATATATATATATATATATATATATATATATATATATATATATATATATATATATATATATATAGTATTTGAATGTTGTATGAAAGTTAAAAAATGAATGTACAATGTATGGATCATTATATGAAATTTGTATTTACGTTAAAAGTACTATCTTTTTGCATAAAGTTGTTAGTATGTATCAAAATTATTTTAAGAGAGTAAGCTTTGATTGGAATTTCAGAGAGGGAGAAGAACACACCACTTACAAAATATATACAAATCATATACAAAAAATATACAAAAGATATAGTGTATAAAAATTGTATTTAAGTTGTATGATGTTGTTGTTGTATTTCACTGTGTAGAAATAATGTATGAAAATTGTAGATAAGTTGTATAATATATAAATTATTGTATGAAATTTTGTTCTTACTATGCATGTTCAAATTTGCATTAAATTTGTATCAAAATTGTTTTTAATCTGTATGTTGATATACCATACATTGTTCTTTTCTCAATTGATTTATTAAGGAAAGAAAGGTAGATGATGAATTTCAAATCGACTCGTGTGCACTAATTCATAATTGTTTGGACTGAAAAACTTGAATATTAATGGGAACTGAATGATTTGGTGGAGAAATTTCGAGTTTCACATTCAAAGCGCCATCGTCGCATTTTGGAGAAACTGAGTTTTATTTGAATTTGAATTTTGTGTAGGAAATTACTGGGTAGCATAGATTCTTGTTAGAAATACTAATACATGTATATGTCCTATCTATAGCATATTAATGTTGAGGATCCTGCAACGACTTAGTAACATTATAAGACAGATATACACTTAAATAGCTAATTTTCCAGCTCGGGGGTGTAAACATATGTATAACATAAAAGTATATATGAATACATAGTCCAGGAAAACATCTATGCTAGCCGGTGCATGTCAAACCACATTGATTTATCACAGCTAAACGATATGTTGATCATGGTTAAGGAATCAAAGTGTGTGCGAGTGAGACCACTATATATGTCTATCTATGTGAGACCACTATATTTGATTCAATATCCTTCCCATGTAAATCAATTTTAGGATTAGCACAGAAAGTTGGCAATGGACGGAGCAGGCAAGATCTTTTAAACTTCAATCAATTTTACAAGCAATTAAGACGGACGAAAAATAAGAAAATAGGAGAGGGGAAAAAAAGGAAAATGATGTAACTGAATTTCTGTGATGACCCAAAAGGTCATCTTACATAATGTAAGTTGTATCTGTGTCCCGAGGCTCCGAGAGCCTCCGTTAGTCTCACCTCGTTATGCGTGCGCAGCCCGGGCGTGTAGCCGGGAAGCTATAATGTGAAAAGTTGATGAAAATGAGTTTTGATAATTAATGAATGAATATCGTTGACTTTGGTCAACATTTCTGGTAAACGGACCCGGACCCGTAATTCGACGGCCCCGGAGGGTCCGTAGGAAAATATGGGACTCGGGCATATGCGCGGAATTGAATTCTGAGGTCCCAAGCCCGAGAAATGAATTTTTAAAGAAAATTGTTTTCTGAAAATAATAAAAGATTTTGAAAATGAATAATTATGTGAAAACCGTGTTGCCGGGCCCGTATTATGGTTCCGGAGCCCGGAGCANAAAAATGAGACTTTGAGGTTTTAAAGAACTAGAAATGTGGCTTGGAAAGTAGTGTTATGTTCTCGAGGTCCGAATGACATTCCGAGACCGGGAATAGTTCCGTGGTGTTAATTATAACTTGTCTGCAAAGTTTGAAGTCGTTCCGAGCACGTTTAGGCCGGTTCGGCGTAATGAAGTGAATTCTAGCATTTTAAAGTTCTTAAGTTTGATTAATTGGATTTTGAGGTTTAATTATGTGTTTTGATGGTAATTTGATGATTTAAAAGCTTGAACAAGTTCGTATGATGCATTGGGAGTCGTGTGTGTTTTTAGTTTTGAGCCCCGAGGGCTCGGGTGAGTTTCGGATAGCTAACGGGGTGTAAAAGATAGGAAAAATCTAGTGTTTTTGCTGGTGTTTCTGGTGTCTGGTTTCGTTCAGTGCGATCGCGTAGGTCTTCCTGCGATCGCACAGTGTTAGGTGGGTAGGGGATCTCAGATGCTCTAAGCGATCGCAGCATATGCTCCGCGATCGCAGTGATGTGATTCTAGAAGCTCTGCGATCGCACTCTACCCTTCGCGATCGCAGTAGCCCAGCCCAGCGTACTCTGCGATCGCAAGACTCCTTCTGCGATCGCATTTCACCAACCAGGTTCAACTCCGCGATCGCATTCCCATTCCCGCGATCGCAATGAACATTTTCGCCCAGTTATTTAGAAAGTCCAAAAACA
>MDKH01076920.1:0-51546 GCA_005239495.1 Nicotiana undulata | reverse complement strand
ACTCAACTTTCTGTTGCGGTATGCTATCTCTGGGCTCGAAATGCGATTCGCATGTTGCATATGTGATCGCATTCGGCCATTACTACCCTCTTTTCTCTTCTTTACTCTCTTTTTGCTCAATTTCACTCCAATTTGATCTTAACCACTTCATGGCATCATTTTCCTGCAAATAGAGCAATTATACACTGATAGTAACCTCAAATACCCATTGAGCAGCACAAAATCTACTGAAAAGAGGCTAAAATGAGTGGTAAAATTGCCACCCATCACAGAGCGTACAATTCAGATCTTGGAGGATATGCTCAGGGCTTGTGTGATTGATTTTGGGGGTCAGTGGGACCAGTTCCTACCTCTGGCGGAGTTTGCATACAATAATAGTTATCAGTCCAGCATCGAGATGGCTCCATTTGAGGCTTTATATGGTTGGCGATGCCGTTCTCCGATTGGGTGGTTTGAGCCTGGCGAGTCCAAGTTATACGGTACAGATCTGGTGAGAGATGCTTTAGAGAAAGTGAAGATTATTCAGGAGAGGCTCTGCACCGCACAGTCTAGGCAGAAGAGTTACACAGATCAGCGGGCACGTGATGTAGCATTCATGGAGGGAGATAAGGTTATGTTGAAAGTTTCGCCGATGAAGGGCATTATGAGATTCGGGAAGAAGGGCAAGTTGAGCCCCAAGTTTATAGGTCATTTCGAGGTATTGAAGCGAGTTGGAGAGGTTGCTTATAAGCTTGCTTTGCCTCCAGCCTTATCAGGAGTTCACCCAGTATTTCACGTATCCATGCTTCGGAGGTATCACGCCGACTTCTCGCACGTGTTTGGTTACAGCATTGTCCAGTTAGATGAGAAGCTGGGCTACGAGGAGGAGCCAGTGGCTATTGTTGATAGGCAGGACCGCCAGTTGAGGTCTAAGACAATTTCTGCGGTTAAGGTCCAGTGGAGGGGCCAAACGGTTGAGGAGGCGACTTGGGAGTCCGAGAAGGACATGCGGAGCAGATATCCACAGCTATTCAGCACTCCAGGTACGATTCTAGTCCCGTTCGAGGACGAACGTTTATTTCAGAGGGGGAGAATGTAACGACCTAGCCGGTCATTTTGCGTGTTAGGATCCCGTTTCCTTAAATGAAACCTTCCATAGCGGCTATTCGTGCTTTATGAATCGCGGGAGCGAGTGGTTCGGGATTTGGGAATGAATTGGATGGTTTAGGAACACTTGGTTCCTTAAGGCTGGCCTATTTGGCCAAGTTTGACTTCGGTCAACATTTTGAGCAAACGACCTCGGAATCAAGTTCTGACATCTCCAGTAGCTCCGTACAGTGATTTCTGACTTGGGTGTATGTTCGGCTCGGGTTTCTGATGACCCGGGAGCGTTTCGGCACCCGAAATGGAAATAAGGATTTCCTAAAGTTTAGAATTTGGCATGGAACGGGACTTCATGCTATCGAAGTCCGAATGGTATTCCGAGGCCGGCAATAGTTCTGTATAGTCATTTATGACCTGTCTGCAAAATTTGGGGTCATTCCGAGTAGTAGAGACCCGTTCGGCGCAATGTAATGAATTCTAGAATTTCAAAGTTCTTAAGTTTGATTAATTTGGTTTTAGGGTTGAATTTTGAGTTCCGTTGTTGTTTTTCACGTTCCGAAGTTCTAGCGAGTCCGTATCATGGATACAGACTTGTTGGTGCCTTTGGACGGGGTCCCGAGGGGGTCGGGTGAGTTTTGGACCCCCGGGAGCTGAATTCAACACCAGAATTTTCTGTATCGTCTTTCTTTCTTCGCGTTCGCGGGAGGGTGGCCGCGTTCGCGAAGAAGGAATTGGGAAGGTTCTACGGATGCTCTACGCGTTCGCGTTCCCCATCCCGCATTCGCAATGGGTTGGGCCCCCTGGCCTTCGCGTTCGCACCCCTCCAGACGCATTCGCGAAGGTCTAGCCCAGCTAACCTCCGCGTTCGCGGGCCCTCCGTCGCGTTCGCATAGGGTCCAGCCAATTGGGCCGGCCCAACTGTCATTTGTCTTCGCATTCGCGACCCCTCCCTCGCATTCGCGTAGAAGGCCCTGTGGACCTGGCCAAATTAAAGCATCGCGAACGCATGCCCAGGGTGCGTTCGCATAGGGTAAATCCCTGGGCAGTATATTTTTATAGTGGGTTTAGTTCATTTTCCTCCATTTCCATATTCTTCCTTGAGTTAATTGAGAGCTTCCAAGAGGACCATTCAACCTAGTACTTGAGGTAAGTAAATTTCTTATTAACAGTGAGTTTAAACATCAATTTCTAGTTAAATCCTCTATTGATTTATCAAAATCATGGGAAAATTGGGTAGAAATTACTAGGGCTTTGATAATTAGTGAATTATCCCTTTTTAGCCATGAATTCCTAAATAAATTAGGTAATTACGATCCTTAGGCTTCGGGTAATTCATTCCTTCGAGAATTTTCAAAATCCGAACGCGTGGGCTCGGGGTCAAAATTTTAAAAAAAACCCTTCAAGAATACTATATTTTGGAATTTCTTGTTAATTCTTATTCTTGGACAATAAATTGATTCAATTATGCTATGTTTGGCTAGTTGTGAGCCGTCGAGGGTAGTTTCGGAGCTTTGGGCGCATTCTTGATCCGGTCTTTGGTCCGAGGAGTGCTTCGTCGAGGTGAGTCTCCTTTATAACCTCGTAAGAGAGAAATTGTCCCTCTAGGTAACCTTGATTGCTATGTGATCTTGTTTGGGCGCTACGTACGCACCGAGTGACGAGAGTCCGTACGTAGTGGCTATTACTGCTTCGTCAGGGTAGTTAGGACACAACATGTTCATTGTTTTTCCATGTTGTAGCATAGATATGACTTGTATACTTGTGTGATTGGTACTGTTGTCTTTGAACGTTGTGATACTTTGCTTGATTTAAGTGTGATAAGAAAATCACTGGATGTGATTGGGACGTACGCCACGGCAGAGTGACGAGTGATTATATTATGGGATCGGGTCGTACGCCACGGCAGAGTGATGATTGATTATATTATGGGATCGGGTCGTACGCCAGAGGAGAGTGATGAGAGAGTATATTATAGGATCGGGCCGTACGCCACGGCGAAGACTATAGGGTGGGATCGGGCCGTACGCCACGGCGGAGATTGAGACTACAGGATGGGATCGGGCCGTACGCCACGTTGAAGATTTACAGGATGGGATCGGGTCGTACGCCACGGCGGAGCGATGTGAGTGAGTACCATATGGGAGCGGGCCGTACGCCACGGCGGAGCGATGTGAGTGAGTACCATATGGGAGCGGGTCGTACGCCATGGCAGATACCAAACTTGTCTGATTTGAGATTGTTATTTGATGCCGGATATTTATGTACTTGATTATTTTTTTTACTTGCCTACAGTTTTCATTACATCCTGCCTACTTTATTACTGTTGGACCTTAGTGAGTATCGAGTCGACCTCTCGTCACTACTTCTTCGAGATTAGACAGGATACTCACTGGGTACATATTTATGTATGTACTCATGCTGCACTTTCCTTTCTTTATGCACTTGATTGTGCAGGTCCGGAGGCTGGTCCGTCTGATTATCAGTCCAGTGCTAGATATTGACCGAGTGGATATACTTCACGGTGAGTTGTCCTTCTTGGCGACTTCCTGGCAGCACCCTGGAGTTTCCTTGTCATATTTCCTCTGTCTTTTGTTCAGACTGAGGCTCTGTATATATATATTTCAGCTATTATATATTCAGTAGTTGCCCGTGGCACTCGTGTCACTAGTTCCTAGCACACACACGCACTTATTATTTTGGGTTTTGGCTGTGCATATATTATGCGACGTGCCTATCGGTTGATCTCTGCACCTGCAGTTCTATCTCGTATCATTTATCATTTTTGTGTTTTATCCATTTAAAATTGGTAGTTATTAAATTGTTAACCAAAAAGGGGAAGGGTAACACCTAGTGTATTTCATATTGGCTTGCCTAACCCCGTTGTTGGGCGCCATCGCGACCTGAATTAGGATTTGGGTCGTGACAGCCTCCCTACCCTGGCCTCTAATGTGCTCGGTCATCCTGGAGATCTCCACTACCCGAGTAAAAGAAATCTCATCCTCAGTTTCTCTAGCCATCTAAAGTCTGATGTTGTAGGTAAGACCGTCTATGAACCTCCACACCTTCTCCCTCTTAGTAAGGATCATGATAGCTACATGGCATGACAAATCCACAAATCTAGTCTCATACCGAGAAACAGTCATGCTACCATACTGAAGGCGCTCGAAGTGACTATGGAACTCCTCTCTTTGAGTGAAGGGAATGAACTTCTCAAAAAACTACTGCGAGAACTGAGCCCACGTGAGAGGAAGTGATCCCGCTAGCCTGCCATGCACATACACTTGCCACCATCTTATGGAAAAAATATGCATCTAAAATACTATGAAATTAACTTCGTTGGACTCCACTATCCCCATGTTGCACAAAAAAGTCATGGCAACGATCCAATGAGTCCCGGGGGTCTTCATAAGGTGTAACACTAAAGTTAGGGGGACACCACTTTGTGAACTAGTCCAGCATCTTAAGTTTATCAGCTGACATATCGAGTCTCTCATCGGGCTGTGTAGCAACAACATGCTAAACTGCCTCAACTGGTAGAACTGCCGAGGTCTAGTTACCTTGAGCCATCTGCTCTGGAGTATAAGTAGTGGGAGTTTGGGCTCCTCCCCGGCCTGAGAAACGGCTGGTTCCATAGGGAACACACTAGCATGAGCCATGCTCTCCTTCAAGCCAACCATGCGGACTAAAGCGTCCTGAAACACTAGGTAACAATTAACCCCTCTGGAATCGGAGCAGGTTTTATTGGCTTTGTCGGAACTGGGATCTCCTCATCCTGCTTTATCTGAGGCTCCACAAGGGGTACTACTGCGCGTGCTCTAGGCTGAGCTATGCCTCTACCTCGGCCCCCACTCCTTGTAGTGGCTGTAATCTGGGGCTTCGACTGCTGATCAGCTGCGGATGGTGTATGCTTCCTCACCATTTGTGAGAGAATAAGAGAAGAATGATTCAAACATAACGATAGAACAAAGTCACACGATAGAGAAAGAAAGAAAGAAAGTGATGTTTTATAAAGCCTTATAGCCTTTAGAAGATAAGTACATACATCTCTGTACCGATCATCAAGACTCTATTGAGCTTACTCATGACTTGTGAGACATATGCAACCTAGTGCTCTAATAACAACTTGTCACGATCCGAAATCTCAACTAATTGGGGTCGTGATAATGTCTAACAACGCTTGATAGGCAATCCAACATATAATAGGAAACACTAAAGAATTGAAATAAATAAGTAATAACATGATAATAGCATAGTGTAAAAGAAATTTCGAAAAAACTATGATGAGTCTAAAACCAACATCTGGTGTAAACCATCCCAAGACATGGAGTCACAAGTGCATGAGCTCCTAGAGTATACTAAATACTATGTTTAGTAAGAAATACAACATTGTCCGAAGCAAAATAGAAATAGTACAATAGAAGTAAGATGATGACTGAAGGCCTACGAATGGGGATGCAGCTCTACCTCGAATCACCTACTCGGTATTTTCTAAGCACCTCTCGGGACTCCACTGGTACTGATATCCGGATCTACACAAGAAGTGCAAAAGTATAGTATGAGTACAACTGACCCAATGTACTCAGTAAGTATCGAGCCTAACCCCGATGCTGTAGTGACCAGGCTAAGACAAGACGCCTACGATAAACTTGTGCAGTTATGTATCAAGAAGTAATGAAATAACAAGTAAAATTTCAAAGTATAAAGATGGGATAACAACAAGTAAAGGGATAACAAGTGAATAAGTAAAGGGTTTAAAGAGGAAACATAAAGTAAAGTGACAACAACATCGAAAAATCTTTCAAAAGTAAAATGAAGCCATAAAGTCAAGAACACATTTCAAAGTCAAAGTAAAAAGCAATGAATCAATGAGATTACATGGCATCACCATTCGTTCTTTTACTCTCATCCTTACGTTATATTATAAAAGCAAGTGCACGGCATCACCCTTCGTGCTTTTACTCTCATCCTCACGTTATATCATAAAAGCAAGTGCACGACATCATCGTATGTGTTTCATCCTTACGTTCACTCAAGCAATAATATCAATATATAAATAAGGCACGGCAACACCCTTCGTGCATTTCTCTTTTCCTCACCAAGAAATCACAAACAACACATTGCCGAATAAGGTAGGAAGCATATTCACCATCAACAATAATATTTCAACACAACTCGTCAAATGAGAATCTCCCAACAATTAGTGCCAACAACCAATCAACAACTTTTACGATCTCAACACTAAATATCACAATAATCTAGACATAAGAAATAACCTTGAAAACGAGTGATCAAAGAGTTAAACAATCTATCTAATGCATGGAAAACATAATACACAAAATAAAACAGTACAATCAAGGCTAATTCTACCCGCATGCTTATCTCATGAACAACGCTTATACACTCGTCACCTTGAATATACGTCATCCCCAACACATAGTTAATATAGCAAATGAACTCGACTCTACCTTATTTCCCTCAAATCAAGGTTAACCAAGACACTTACCTCTTTTCGTAATACAATCAACAATCTACGACTTTTTCTCTAGAACAAGCCTCCAAACCAATCGAATCTAGTAAAATATTTTTCAAATAAGTCAGAACAAGATTTAAAAACTACCCACGAATCAAAAAGGTTCAATCATCAACATAATCAGAAAAGTCATCAAAACCCGTGTTCATGTGGTCAAAATCCGAAATTAAGATCAAATCTTGATTACCTATTCACCCTCGAGCCTATATATGTGATTTGTTTCGAAATTCGACCTCAATTTGAGGTATGAATCTCAATTTAATAAAATTCTTAAATTCTACCGAAAACCCTCAATTTCTAATTTGAAATTCATAGATTTGGTAATTAAATTCATGAAAAAGTAATTGAAATTGATTTCAAACAAGTTAAAGATACTAACCTATGAATTTGGAAAGCAATTGCTCTCTAAAAATCGCCTATGTGGAGTCTAGGGTTCAAAATAGCGTAACATGAGCTAAGTCCTGAAATTCTCACATTTTACCTCAAAATCGGAAATGCTATAAGTGTCTTAGCCTTCAGCTGTCGCAAATTCGACTCTTCATTCTCATTTGTGAAGGCTCTCCAGCTCGCGAATGCAGTCCTAGCTTCGCAATTATGAAGCTGCCCTTAAGCTCCCCCAGTGTCACAAATGAGATTGTTGCTTAGCAAAAGCAAAGGTCACAGTCCCCCTATCCTATATAGCAAATGCGAGCCTTGCATCACAAATTCGAGGCTCGCAATAGTGTACAAGTCTTCAAAAATGCGAGACCTACAGGTACAACACATCATATGTTCATCAGTAGTTCAGAAACCATGCGCAACCTATACGAAACTCACCTGATCCCCTTGGGCTCCAATCCCAACATTCACGCAAGTGTAATAACTTCATAAAAACTCTCGCTAACTCAAATCATCAGAATAACATCATGTATCAAGAATCGATATTAAAACTCAAGATTTTCAACTTCAAAACTTATTTTTCCAACTTTACACATAATGCACCGAACCTGGATCACCTGGGACCCCAACCAAAAATGCGTACAAGTCCAAAAATGTCGTACAAATTTACCGAATCGTCAAAATACCGATATGAGGTCATTTACTAAGAATGTTGACCGTGGTCGACTCTAGCCACATTTAAAGTCAAAACTCACTTCTATTTTTAAATTTTCACATCTAGACTTTCCGAAAATTGACACGGACAACGCGTATAAGTCATAAATTATTAAATAAATTTATGAGGGGTTTCAGAATAAAGGAAAAAAATGTTGTACTCAACATGACCTATTGGGTCGTTACAATAAGACGGAAAACTCTAGGCTATCCTCCGCTAATGAATGTCTAAGATATCCGATTTAAAATCTTGTCGCGCTAAAACCACTCTCTGAAGCTACTTATAATGCTTCAATAGCCAGTACATCTCGGGTCATTCTTGAAAGTATTGGAAATGCCTTGCCACGCCCCCTCCACCATGCAAAAAGTTATTGTTTGTCTTCTTTGTCTTTAATAGATTCCAATCCCCGGTTGAAATAAGCATGAACTTAATCATTAATAGTGGAATCAAGACCTATTATATCCTCCATACCTTCCCACACATCTTTTACTCTAGCTTTAGAAATAGTAGGAGCATTTACACCATCCGAAGTTACCATAGTTTTATACTTATCAAACATCATTTTAGAATAAACATATATTAACTTGGCAATCTTCAAGACTTGGCATTTGAATTTTTTTAATTTCTAAATTCTCATAAATACGAACAAGTCCCTTTGCACCTCCTAATTTTAAAGATGGGTTAAGTATAGTAAAATTTAAATAAACTTGGGGAATAGGAAAAGTAATACTTTTTAAACTCTAAAATCATTTCATTAATGGTTGGTGCATAGTCTTTATTTTTTTATACTTAGCAAATAAAACAGAAATGCCATAAATATACCATAATACTTGTGTAATAGTAGGATAATATATACCAAAAAATTATTTTGTAGCATAATAAAGAAAATTAATAATTTAGTAAGTGATTACGCCCAACTATGCCTTATAAAAGACAAAGCGGTCGCTGCAAATATAATCCGGTTTAAGTCCGGAGTCGAATTCTCATGGAACTAACCTATATATTACAACTTTCATTGATTCTTTTAAAAGCTTAGATAAATTCCAGATGCAATAATTATTCACAATACTTGTTGGGATTTATTGACTAAATGAACTAATATTCAAAACTTACAATAATTAACAATAAAGATACTCAATGGTAGAAACATCTAGGGTTATGATTTCCCCAATTTCTAGACTAATTCTGACTCTTTTGATATATTCTCACCGTGTCACTCTAAGAGGATTAAGAGCTATGGGCTACTGCAATTATCTCTCGATCAACTACAGTAATTTACTAAAGCATTCTCTCGAACTACTCTAGCTGATAATTGTTACAGCTCTAATTTTTCCCACCAAAGTTTCGTTATTTCTAACCCCGCTTTTAAATTCAAGTAATGAATCTCTTCAATTACCTAAAAGTGGTGTTGTTCAATCAAAAATCTAATTTAGAATCCTTTCTTAAGCAATACAAATCAAATAGACACGATTAATCAAGGGCCCATTCAATTAATCACCATACACAACGTAGTTGAACAATCTTAGGTAAAACCCGGATTGATTATAATAATAATGAGTCAAAATCTCATCTAACAATTGGGTCCATCAACCCTAGATGGGTTGTTTATCTACTCATACTCAAACACAATAAAAACTCAAAAGAATTCATAATTCTCAAAATAAAGATAAAATAAGGAGAAAGAAAAACTCTAATTGTTGCTTGTCTCCTCACACTTTTTCTTGCCTCCTAGTTGAGTCTAGAAACAAGCTTAGCACTTTCTTGGGGGAGTTTATAAAGTTTAAATAGGGTTTGGCTAATTATTCCCATTTTTTGCACTTTAGTCCTTCAGTTTTCTGACTTTTTAGTACTCGCCCGCGGCCGCGGCGCGACCGCGGTGAAACACCCACTTTATGAATCTCGCTGCCTTTCCCACCGCGCTCCATCCGCGTTCGACCGCGGTCGCGGTGGGCTCCCTTCCAGCAAACTTTGTCTTTTTTCTTATTCTTTTTCTCACGGGTTCTTCTCGATTGGCCTTAAACTCACTTAATTAGCTCCAAAATGCTCCAAAGTATCTCCCATCATAGATTATATCCTGCAAAGCATAGAAACACTTATTATAGCATTTTTTATCATTATTTGCACTTAAAACATAATAAAGTGTGGTTCATTAAGGGTGAAAATATCGTCTAAATCGCCTACTATCAACACCCCACACTTAAACCGTTGCTCGTCCTCGAGCAGCAAAACTACACTCTACATGCCTAATCTTCTCGAGTTAACTTCCTTACTCTTCATACCCAACATAACCACACGGTAGATCACTTTAGCGCGACATCCTAACCTCGAAAGCGGACTCTTTTCCAGCCACGTTATGTTCTTAACTAGCTCTCCTACTCTAAATCATAGGTATAGACTCACCTTCCCTTCATGAATCATGTGCCTCTCGCTATGCAAAAGACTCATTTCATTCACAAATCACTCATTGATGGATTTGAATATAAATTTATCACTCGCCCTCAAAAACAAATTCCCATGCCACAAACAAAACACCATAGGCTTGCCCGTAGTGTAATACTCGACTAATCGAGTTCGGTTGGTCTAGAATCAATTAGGACTTTATTTGGTTGTAATGTTGGCTGCGGGACGGGTAGGATGCATTTGGGTATAGTGACTACACCTCCCTAAGCACTCCACTACATTTTTACACTTTATGCTCTTACTTTGTCAAACCTTCCTTCCACCTTTTGCGTTACCCCCTCATTTTTCTTCCAACACACTTCTCATTTATTAGCCACCACCAATTGAGATGTTCTATTTTTTATCTTTAAACTCGACTCAATTCCCTCAAGAGACCCGTCAAAAAGTGTCCATCTTCGGGCCAAGTCAAAACTAATCAAATAAAAACAAATTCAATTATCAACAACCAAACAAAACTAAAACTACCAAACATATACAACAACAAAAATATCCCCCACCCCACACTTAAAAAATTGGCATGTCCCCATGACAACAACAATAAAGCACAATGAGGTAAGGAGACTTCCCTGGTGTTCAGTCATCATCAGAGACGGCAGCCGGATCGAGGTGACAGGCACGCTCTAACACACAAAACCAAGCCATTATCCGCTTTTCGGACTTTGCATTTTCGGTGGCCATAGCATCCATTCTGGCATTCAAGTTGTCCACCGAGGTGCGAAGGCCAGCCACATATTCCTCCAAGGTATACAGCCGGGTGCTCCGCTGAGGTTGAGAGGGACCCATTTCATCATGAGGTGGCCTAGGCGGGGCAGCATCAGGTACAATCTCATCCTCGTCATCCATAGCAAGAGGGACAGGCTGCTCTTTGCCCATTGACATTTTTCTGGCCTTGAAAGGGGCCTTCTTCGCCAATCTCCATCAATGAGGCAATTCTCAGGGACCTTGGCCATACGGCACAGCCCGGTGACTAGTGAAAGGAAGTAAAACCCTTTTACTATCTCAGGCAATCTGACGAACATTTCATCATGGAGTACCTGGGTTACATCAAAGTCAAGTCGATTGACAAAACACCAAACCATCACCGCACGAGTGGCATTGACATCAGTGGTGTTGTTAAAGGGCAGCAAGCGGCTACAGATGATGGTGAACCAGCATTTAGCTTCCCAAGTGAAAGATTGGGAGTTCAGAGTGATGCCGTATTTTATCCATGTGGGCACCCCTCCCGCACAGACTGTCTGCACAAGCATGGTCCAACTGACCGGTGGTTGCTGATGGAGTTGGTAGTGATCAATATCCCCAGAGAAGGCTGGTAGCCGGTATGCCCGGCGTACTGCCTCAAGTGACGCATTCACCCTAGTATTACGGACTGTGACCACCCGTTCGCATGTTTCGGGAAATTTTCGTAGAATTCCCGAACCATCAAAACACTTGCCTCCTCAGGTTCATCGAAGAAAACATCTAACTGGAGTCTCCTTAATTTAGTGAACATCTCGGGGCATTCACGCTGCAGTGCGGCTTTGTCAATAGGAACTTTGTGGACCATTTTCCGGGCTGCCTTTGCCTCAAATCTATCTTCAGCATCTTTTGAAACAAACCGGGTGGAGTCAAACTTGCTGGTGCTGGCCGGGTTTCTTCGTTTCCTTGATTGAGACATGGTACCTATTACAACAAGTTTTATTCTCAGAGAGTGACCAATTTGTGTGACTATCGGGTGGTTACTCAGACTTCACCACCACGACGGTCACAATACCAATTATTTCCTCAATGGGGCAATTTTACAAACACCAGGTGGGCATAATTCGTGACAAGCATATATTAACCCTATATGGAACAAATCCTCCCTAAGTTCAACCACCATCAAGTACCAATGTCACCCCACTAATATGAATTTCTCCAACCATAGTCAATCGTTTCACCAAGACATCCTAACTCAATTCCACAGAGAAAGGACACCCAAAGGTCTAGCCTAGATATGTTGGAGAACCACCATTACACCTACATTACAACAATGAACTACATGAAAAAGAGAAAAAAAGGAAAATAATTAAAAGAGACAAAAAAAGGAGAGACTTACTTGAGCAGGGAAGAAGATGAATGCAGTAGGTGGAGCAATGGAGATTAGAGAGAGAAGGGGTGTGAGTTTGGGGAAGTTGGGAGAAAAACATATGGGGAGAGAGGGGAGGGACATGAGCGTTGTTAAGAGGAAGAGAGGGGAGGGAAATTAGCGATTTAGGTTTTTTGGGATGTGGGTATAGTGGGGGAGGTGGGGGGTAAGTGGTTAAGTTTTAGAAGAATGGGGAAAAGAAATTAAAATAAAAAAATTAAAAGAACAAACAATCCCAAAAATAACGTACCTGGGGCGGTCAGTGACTCCCCACGGTCGCGGTCGCGGCTGAGGCAAGAGGGAAAGATTCAGAACATATTTGTTTTGCCGCGATCGCGGGGAATTTAGTAAGTATCAACTTTTCCGCGGTCGCGGTGACGGTCGTGCGACAAAGTTTATAAAGTACTCATTCTACCGCGGTCGCGGTGACGAATGTGCGACCAAATTCAGAAAGTACCAGTTCTACCGCGGTCGTGACGCGGTTGTTCCGCGGCCGCGATGACTGAGGCTCGATTTTTTCTTTGTTTTCCTCCCACATTTACCTTACCAAAGTTTTTTTATGACATCGTCTTCGCTCCACACACCTCCAAGCTTGTCCTGCGCACTTGATAATGGGTTAGTTGCATGTACATCACCTACAACACACACAAAAGAGAAAACAACTAAAATCATTGGTTGCCTCCCACGCAGCGCTTGATTTAACATCGCGGCACGACTAATACAACAATTAATGGGTTGCCTCCTATGAAGCGCCTGATTTAACATCGCGGCACGACGCAAGCTCTTGCTATCACTCCTCAGTTGTTAGTTGGGGCTCCTCCAGAGTTATAACCCCAATGCCCCCTTTTTCTTCAACTCATCCCAAGGTAGTGTTTCAACCTCTGCCCATCCATTGTGAATTTGTTTGTCCCATCTTCTGATTCAATCTCTACATCCCCACTTGGGAACGATTTCACTACTTTGAACGGTCCTGACCACCGTGACTTCAGCTTACCCGGGAACAATCTCAGTCTTGAGTTGTGTAATAGCACTAGTTCACCGGGTTGGAAGTGTCGATCCAAGATGAGCTTTTCATGCAGCAATTTCATCCTCTCTTTGTATAATCGAGCACTCTGGAATGAGTGGAACCGGAATTCTTCAAGCTCATGCAGTCCATTAACTCTGTTGGTTCCCGTTATTTCCATGTCTAAATTCAGTTGTTTCCATGCCCACAGTGCCTTATGTTCAAGCTCAACTAGAAGGTGACAGGCTTTACCAAACACCAATTTATATGCTGACATACCAATCAGAGTTTTGAAGGTTTTGCGGTATGCCCACAGTGCATCATCCAGTTTCATAGCCCAATCAGTTCTTGTTGCATTCACCGTCTTCGAGAGGACACTTTTGATTTCCTTGTTGGACACTTCAACCTGCTCGCTCGTTTGTGGGTGATACATCGAGGCGACCTTGTGGCGAACTCCATACTTCCCCAACAAGCGGGCAAATGCTCTATTGCAAAAGTGAGAGCCACCATCACTGATTATAGCCCGGGGAGTACCAAAACGAGTGAAGATGTTTTCTTTAAGAAGTTGGTTACCCCCCTTGCACCATTGGTTGGGAGAGAAACTGCTTCGACCCACTTGGAGACATAGTCAACGGCAACCAGTATGTAGTTGTTACAGTAAGAGCTGACAAATGGTCCCATGAAGTTGATCCCCCACAAGTCAAATACTTCCCCTTCTTGGATTGTGGTCATTGGAATCTCATGACGATGGGATATGTTGCCTGTCTTTTGGCATTCCTCACAGCTTTTGACCCAAGCATGTGCATCCTTGAACAATGTAGGCCAGTACAAGCCTGATTCTTGCACATTTGCTGTTGTCCGGATTCCTCCAAAATGTCCCCCGTAAGGTGAAGCATGACAGGCCTGCAAAACAGAGGTTTGATCTTGCTCAGGGATACACCGCCGGATCATGTTATCAAAACATATTTTGAACAATAAGGGCTCATCCCAATAATAGTTACGACAATCCCGGAAAACCTTTTTCTTTTGAGTGGAAGAGAAATCGTGAGTCACTATACCACATGCTAAGTAGCTAGCAATATCAGCATACCAGGGTGCCTCCTCCATTGTCATCGCCAGTAATTGTTCATCCGGGAAAGTCTCAAGGATATCTTCAGTTTCTGTTCTCTTTTCTGCTCCTTCTATCCTCGAGAGGTGGTCTGCCACTTGGTTGTCCGTCCTCTTTCGGTCACGAATTTCCAGGTCAAACTCTTGTAGCAACAGAACCCAGCGAATCAGGCGGGGCTTTGACTCCTTCTTTTCTATCAAGTATCTAATGGCTGCATGGTCAGTGTAAATAATAACTTTTGAGCCAATCAAATATGACCTGAATTTGCTGAAGGCAAACACTACAACGAGCATTTACTTTTCAGTGACCGTGTAGTTCAATTGTGCCCCACTAAGCGTTCTGCTTGCATAGTAGATGGGGTGCATTATTTTCTCCTTGCGCTGTCCCAAGACCGCTCCTATCGCATAATCACTTGCATCACACATCAATTCAAACGGTTGCCCCCAGTTGGGTGCAACAATAATGGGTGCAGTTACCTGTTTCTTCTTCAGCTCCTCAAATGCCAACCTGCAAGCATCAGAAAACACAAAGTGCTGGTGTTTTTTAAGCAGCTTACATAAAGGATTAGCAATTTTTGAAAAATCCTCGATGAACCGCCGGTAAAATCCAGCGTGACCAAGGAAACTCCTCACTGCTTTCACTGAAGTAGGTGGTGGCAGCTTATCAATCACATCAACCTTTTCATGGTCTACTTCAATCCCCTTTTTGGACACTTTATGTCCCAGCACTATTCCTTCTTGTACCATAAAATGGCACTTCTCCCAATTCAGCACCAAATTTGTTTCAACACATCTTTTGAGCACCTTTTGAGGTTATGGAGACAATTTTCGAATGAATCTCCTACCACAGAGAACTCATCCATAAACACCTCCATAATATCTTCGACCATGTTGGTGAAGATGGCTAACATACACCGCTGGAATGTGGTCGGTGCATTGCAGAGCCCAAAGGGAATTCTCTGGAAGGCAATGATGCCATACGGACATGTGAATGACGTCTTTTCTCTATATTTTGGGGCTATTGATATCTGATTGTACCCCGAGTATCCGTCCAAGAAACAAAAGTGAGAGCGCCCTGCTAACTTGTCTAACATCTGGTCAATGAAGGGCAACAGGAAGTGGTCCTTTTGGGTGGCTGCGTTTAACTTCCTATAATCCATGCAGATCCGCCACCCTGTGACTGTACGAGTTGAGATCAACTCGTTCTTTTCATTTTGTATGACCGGCATTCCCCCTTTTTCGGTACACACTGGACTGGGCTCACCCAATTACTATCAGAGATGGGATAGATGATGCCCGCGTCCAGCCACTTGATCACCTCCTTTTTACTACATCTTTCATGTTCGGGTTCAGCCTTCATTGGTGTTACCTAGAAGGTTTGTGCCCTTCTTCCAGGAGAATTTTGTGCATGCAGAAGGCTGGGCTGATACCCTTTATGTCTGCCATGGTCCAACCAATGGCAGTTTTGCACTCTTGCAACACCTTCAGTAATTGTGTCACCTGCACATCTAGCAAACCAGATGATATGATAACAGGCAAAGTAGATCAGGACCCAAGAAATCATACCTGAGGTGGGCTGGAAGTGGCTTCAGGCTCCAATTGCGGTGGTGTTTCAATTGATGGTTTGGCGGGTGGTGTGGCTCTTTCCACCAAATAGAGGGACTCAAATCGAGGTTCCCTCTTCCAAAATCCTTGGCCTTCGAGTGCCATGACCCACTCTACCAACCCTTCGCCATCCATTTGTTATAAATTTGTCAAACAGGCTCCCAACGGATCTTTGGTAATAAGGGTCTCATCTTCTTCATGTAGGATCACATCTACCGCCTCTACTAGTGAGAAATTTGCATATTCACTGGGTCTCCTCATGTATTGTTGAACGTTGAATATCATTTCTTCATCATTCAACCTCATTTTCAATTCCCTAGTTTCACAATCGATCAGTGCTCCACCAGTGGCTAAAAATGGCCTTCCCAAAATGATGGGAATCTCCTCGTCCACCTGACATTCAAGAATAACAAAGTCTGCGGGGAATACAAATTTCCCCACTTGCACTAGAACATCATTAAGGATCCTTATTGGCCTTTTAACCATGTGATCGGCCAACTGCAAAAGCATAGAAGTCGGCCTAGCTCTGCCAATGCCCAGCTTTGTGTATATTACCAACGACATCAAATTAATGATGGCTCCCAAGTCACACAGTGCCTTTGAGAAAGCATAACTCCCAATGGTACACGGGATAGTGAAGTTACCTGGATCAGACATCTTTTGAGCCATGGGTCTAATCACTACTGCACTACATGTCTGTGTCAAGGTTACTGTGGATAGGTCCTGAAAGTCAAATTAACATGACATCAGGTCCTTCATCATCTTAGCATAGCCTAACATTTCCCTCAGAGCATCCATCAGGGGAATGTTCAATTGAATTTGACGAAGCATCTCCATGAATTTTCTGTGTTGATCTTCCTTCTTTTGCTTTTCCAATCTCTGAGGGAATGGTGTCGGCATAACCTTTTGACCACTTCTAGATGGTTGTTCTTTGTTGGAATTATGTGGCGTAGGAGGGACCACTTGTTCTGCAACCTGCTCACCTTCTTTGGCTTTACCTTTATCTACTTGTGCCTGTTCAACCACCACTTCTATAAGTTCTGCTGGTTCATCTACCATAACTGGAACTGGAATAGTTGGAGCAGTCTCTCTGCTGGTTTGAGCAATTTCTTGATCCCTATCTAAATCTCTCCCATTTCAGAGACTGACTGACATTAGCTGATTCTGGTTCTGCTCTTTTGGGTTGATGTTTTTGTCAGCTGGCAGTGCTCCCTGAGGACGGTTATTTAAGGCCATGGACATCTGCCCCAGTTGAGTTTCAATCCCCTTTATTGTTGAATCATGTGTTGCCAGCTTTTCCTACATCTTCCCATTTGTGCCAATGAGCTTCTGCAACATAACATTAATCTCCACCATGTTGTTGTCTTGCTGCTGAGGAAGTGGTTGATATGTCAACTGTTGTTGGTGTTGCTACTGCTGGTAGCCCTGTTGTCTCTGATATGGAACCACTTGGCCTTGGGGCCGCATACCTCTATGTTGTGGCATGTTTGGTCTGTAATGCTGGTTACATGTTGATCCCCATTGTTGTCCTCCTTGCCTTTGACCCCCGAAGTTGTTAACATAGTTCATATCCTCTCTAGATCCCTGGTTGTCACCTTATCCACTCCAGAAACACACATAAGATTGATTGATGCAAGGGGTGCATAATCCTCCATTTGTAGTATCTACAATATGCAACTGCTTTGTACCCATATCATCAATCTTCTTAGTCAGTATACTCATATGAGTCATGAGTGTGGCTATAATCTCTGCATGGGAATTATTCGGGTCAAGAGGAACTGAATGCACTATTGGTGTCAAAGGTGTACCTCTCATCATCCACCCTGAATTCTGGGCCATCTTATCAAGAAGGATTTTGCGCTAAGTGAACGTCTTGCTCAAAAAAGTACCTCCAGCTGATGCGTCGACATTTGCTTTTAAGTTATCTGCTAATCCCATGTAAAATCTCTGGCCGAGCATCTGATCTGGAATACCATGGTGAGGACACCTCACCAACATTTCCTTGAACCTTTCCCACGTTTCCTGCAGGGTCTCAGTTGGCATCTGCCTGTATTGTAATATTTCATCAATCTGTCTGGCAGTCTTGTTGGGGGGTAAAACTTGTTCAAGAACTTCTTGACTATTTCCTCCCATGTGGCTATGGAATTGGTTGGGAGTGAATTTAGCCAAGACTGAGCTCCCCTAGTCACAAAGAACGGGAACTTCAACAGCTTGATGGCCTCTAGGGTCACGTTTGGCTGCCTTTGGGTCACACAAATTGACAGAAAATTTTTCAAATGTTGTTAAGGGTCTTCAATGTGTGACCCTGAGAACAATCCCTTATTCTGCAAAAGATGCAGCATGTGGTTAGTGATTTGGAATGTCTCCGCTTGTATTTGGGGAACGATGGTCGTGGCCAGGTTGTTAGCTGTGGGATGTGCCCAGTCATAGAGTGCTACTTTTGGCACAAAAGATGCCACTGGTACTTCGCCTGGTGCACGTGGTGCACCTTCTCTATCGTTAGGTACAAGAGGTACCCAATTGTTTTCGTTGTTGAGTTCCAAATTTTCCATTGCGGTTTGTTATGATTGTATGTCTCTCTTGTTAGCCCGATTTGGTGCCCGGAATGTTTTCTCGGGGTCTGAGAGTCCTTCAAGAAGTTCACTAGTCCTCGAAGAGTTTCTAGGCATACACCTGGATCTCTTGTTAGCCCGATTTAGTGAGAATTTCAATGTAATAGTATTTAGCACCTAAGAAAATTAAGCTAAACTAATAATTTTAGCAATACTTCTATGTTGCAATACTTAACACTGTTAGCTCCCCGAAAATGGCGCCAATATTTGATTACGCCCAACTATGCCTTATAAAAGACAAAGCGGTCGCTGCATATATAATATGGTTTAAGTCCGGAGTCGAATCCTCAGGGAACTAACCTATCTATTACAACTTTCAGTGATGCTATTAAAAGCTTAGATAAATTCCGGATGCAATAATTTTTCACAATACTTGTGGGGATTTATTGACTAAAAGAACTAATATTCAAAACTAACAATAATTAACAATAAAGATACTCAATGGTAGAAAGATCTAGGGTAATGATTTACCAAATTTCTAGACTAATTCTGACTCTTTTGCAATATTCTCACCGTGTCACTCTAAGAGGATTAAGAGCTATGGGCTACTGCAATTATCTCTCGATCAACTACAGTAATTTACTAAAGCATTCTCTCGAACTACTCTAGCTAATAATTGTTACAGCTCTAATTTATCCCACCAAAGTTTCATTATTTCTAACCCCACTTTTAAATTCAAGTAATGAATCTCTTCAATTACCCAAAAGTGGTGTTGTTCAATCAACAATCTAACTTAGTATTCTTTCTCAAGCTATACAAAGCAAATATACACGATTAATCAAGGGCCCATTCAATTAATCACCATACACAAGGTAGTTGAACAATCGTAGGTAAAACTCGGATTGATTATAACAATAATGAGTCAAAATCTCATCTAACAATTGGGTCCCCAGCCCTAGATGGGTTGTTTAGCTACTCATACTCAAAGACAATAAAAACTCAAAAGAATTCATAATTCTCAAAATAAAGATAAAAGAAGGAGAATAGAAATACTCTAATTGTTTCTTGTCTCCTCACAGTGTTCTTGCATCCTAGTTGAGTCTAAAAACAAGCTTAACACTTTCTTGGGCGAGTTTATAAGGTTTAAATAGGGTTAGTGTCACGAACCAAAATCCATAGGGTCGTGATGGCGCCGGACACCACTGTCAGGCAAGCCAATCACTAAAAGGTTAAGTTAAATTCTTATTTGAGCATTTTTTGAAATCATTACCTTTCGCTTTATTGCATAATAACTGAATAAAATCCGTTAAGTAAATACGATGATTTAATATTCCATTTTAATAAAATACATCCCAAACACATCCCAGAACCCGGTGTCACAAGTGCATGAGCAAATTTCTAAGAATTTACAAATACTACAATGCTTGTCCGAAATACAATTGGACAAGGAATTTAAAATAAAAATAAATACATCTAAGGGAGACTTTGTCAGCTGCGGATCACCTCCGGATGATGCAGCTCGCCTAAGTCTCCAAGCCAGCCACATCGCTGTGAAAGTACATGTGCAATAACAATGCACATCAAGTGTAGAATGAGTACGAAAATAACGTGTACTCAGTAAGTATCCCGACTAACCTCAGAGAGGTAATGACGAGAGGTCGAATTAGACACTTGCTAGAAGTCAATTTTAGTATAGTCAAGTGAGACACTAAGCGGGAATATCATAGGCAATCTAATAAAATCAGGGATAAGTAATATCAACTTCTTTCACATTTAACACTTTAAATCTTCGTCATTTCAGTTGGCAGTTTAAAACTTCATAGGCCAATAAACAGGTAATAATTACAGAAAATACGCAGCAATTATCATGCGCAAGAAATGCCGAGGGTCGAACGGCCCGAACCAACAATAATAAAATGTGCACCGCTGAGGGTCGAACGGCTCGAACCATAGATGCATTTATCTGCCCCGCTCGCGAATCGATCATGCGACGCGGTCATACATAAATAACAAGGTCATCCTGCTCGCGAATCATACATGCGACTCAGGCACCCATAGTTACACATATTCACACAAACGAACCCCATTTTTGTCAGGAAAATTAGCTATTCAATGAAGTGATAGAATTCTCCTTTTAATGAACATGAAAATAGTATTTAAAGCCTTTCTGGGGATTTACTTGCCAATTTCGGCAGGGTTTCAAACATTATAGAGTTACCCGAAACATAATTATCCAAGGAAGAAACAATTCTCCTTCTAGATGATTAGGAAAGTAGACTCTATCCTTCTTAGAGATTTAATTACTAATTGTTAGCATCACATGATATTTTATTGACAAGGTCACAAGTACAACAAGTAAAGCATGCTAGTGGGTCCTAGACTACCCGGACATAGCATATTAGTAGCTACGCATGGACTCCCGTCACCTCGTGCATACGTAGCCCCCGCAAATAGTAGCACATAATTAATTAATTCACCCTCACAAAGTTAGAAAGGAGACTTACCTTGCTCCGAAATTCCATAACTTTCTTCCAAGCCTTTCCGATGACTCAAATCGTTGCACAACGCTCCGAAACTAGTCAAATAACGGCAAACTAATAAAAATATACTCTAATACTTGTTAACAATTCAAATTATATAAATTCCCAACTCCGATCGAAGAATTGACCAAAATGCCCTCGAGCCCACGTGCCCGAATTCCAAAGTTTCTCAAAGATAAACTCTACCCACAGCCTTACTAACTCAAATATACAATTTACTCTTAATTTCATGCTCAAATTCGTGGTAATATTCCAAAATGCCAATTCTAGGTTTTTCTTCAAAATTCCCAAATTCATACTAATTTTTCCATGTCTAATTCCACGTAAGATCACATATTTAACTTAGGAATGGGAAGGAATCACTTACCTAGTGATGCTTGATGAAAATCCCCTCTTGAAGCTCCCAAAAATCGCCACACCAAAATTAAAGAATGAAGAAATGGCCAAAAATCTCGTTTTAAAAACACTTCACTGCCCAGGAACAGCCTTCATCGCGAACGCGTCTGTGCCCCTGCATTCGCGAAGCCCAGCAACTAAGGCCCACCATTTTACTCTTCGCGTTCTCATACCTCCGAGTGTATTCGCGAAGACAAGCTCCCTTATACCTACGCGTTCGCACTCTCACTCTGCGTTCACATAAGCCAACGACCCCCAGGCCCCCAGCTCCCATTTCCTTTTGTGCGTTCGCGAAGTCCAAATCCAGTAGCCTCAAATTTTTCTTCTTCGCGAACGCATGAGGCCGTCCGCGTTCGCGAAGAACAACCTCGACACCAGCAAACCACCAATAGCAAAACACCCAAAATTGACCCGAAACCACCTCGAAACACACCCGAGGCCCCCGGGACCTTGTCCAATCACACGACTAAGCCCCATAACATTCCACGGACTTGCTCGAGGCCTCAAATCACATCAAACAACGCCGAAACCACAAATCGCACTCAAATCCAAACTTTATGAACTTGATATTTCAAACTTCTACATTCGATACTGAAACCTATCAAATCACGTCCGATTGACCCCAAATTTTGTACACCAATCATATTCGACATTACGGACCTGCTCTAACTTTCGGAATCGCATTCTGACCCCGATATCAAAATTTCCAATTCCGGTCGGATTTCTTAAAAACCTTCAAATTCCTATCTTTAGCCAAATGACTTCAAAATGACCTACGGACATCTGAATTCACTTCCAATCGCGCTCCCAACTCCAGAATCACCATACAGAGCTATTCCCAAGCTCGGAATCCCGAACGAACATCTATAACACTGAAATGCCTTCCAACCCAAATTTATGAAATTCTTCTAAAAAGTTATCTTCCATAATATGCGTCGAAACGCTCTCGGGTTATCCGACTCCCGATCCGAACATACGCCCAATTCCGAAATCATCATAAAAACCTGTTGGAACCTTCAAATTCTGATTCGGAGGTCGTTTACTCAAAAATCCAATCTTAGTTAATTCTTCCAACTTAAGGCTCCCGAAATGAGAATTTTCTTTCCGAATTGACTTCGAACTTCCTAAAACTCAATTCCGACCATGCCTACGAGTCATAATACCTGAAACGAAGCTGCTCACGACCCCAAACTGCTGAAAGACGAGCTAGGGCTCAAAACGACCGGTCGGGTCGTTACATTCTCTCCCTCTTAAACATATGTTCGTCCTCGAACGTGCCAAGAACTGCTCTAGAGTTATCTGAAATCGTTGTTTAACACCTCGTGCACCTGCCCGTGCTACCACACCCCAGTTGAACACATTAGCTTTGTCAAATGTGAAGATATCCTCTTTTATCCATACAATAAGCTCAGAACCCAGTTCCAAGACCTGAAATTCTTTGCCAGGCGTATTTCCAATATATAAACACCGTATCAACTACCACACGAGGTAGCAAAACACGACTGCGTACCTTTGGTGAGTTAGCACCATGCACCGCATAATTCACCATCTAACCACAATGACGTTCCCTGAACCTTAATAGCCAAAATTCCATGAATCTGATGCTCCCAATGCATCTGCTGATATACATATACATCCTGTTATAATGCTGACGATACCACCATAACGGAGGAGATGTTTAGAAATTTCTAACCAATTGCAGAGTTAACCAAACATTGATTCTCTCCTTTTTTACTAAAACCATCACCTCATAACTACCCAAATACTGGTAATTGTCCTGTAATATACTTCACATAATCTTATCGCACCGATCCCTGATCCATACATCTCGTCTCACCCAGTATGAATTGCTCAGTCAACAAATCACTCCCAGACATGACCATCAGTTTCACACTATGCCACAATACGCCAATAGGCCACAACTCAAACATGATACATAAGGAAATGACTCAGGAAGGGACTACTCGACTCACGCGACAAATATAAACTTTCCTCAGAAAATAGGAAGTAGAACACAAGAAAAATAAATATGGGAACCTTACTCAACATCACACTTTTGCGGCGCGCAACCCGATCCAATCATAAAATTCACATAAGGAGATACACATCGGGCTGAATTGCTCACTATTAACAATAACTGGATATCGGTCACAAGAACGCTAAGTGCATAATACCATCTTGGGGAGACTGATAGAGCCATATGCTACCAAACTTAAGCACAACTGAGGTGCGATATATATATATACATACTCAGAATATCAAGAGCTCTCCTGCTCACATAACATCATCACTACATGGAGACTCAACACATAGGGATTTATCAAGCCGTTTCACAACCCATACGGCACAATCGTAATATCACATGAATTTGACGAAGACAGAACAACATCTGATATTCCAACATCCCTCCTTGAGGAGCGTTATACTAAAATGAACATACGCGACTCCCATGGAGCCCATAATCTTGTTTAAATCCATTCACATACTTCAAGTCGATTTTGCTCGCACTGAACTAGGATGATAGTCTTTCCTGGAATCATAATAACCCATTTCTTCTCACAACACGCAAGAACCACCATCATAGCCGGGAAAACACCCCACAGCTCATAACAAAGATGAACTGAACGCCTTCCAGGCATACATTCTCAAATAAGCAGCATTACACTTCCTCAAACTCGATCTAATTTTCAGTCCATCAGGTGACTACAAGTCACACTTATGCAATCTTCCCGCGTTCATGCTTCCACAACCTTCCACACAAGGCAACAAGTCTGCACATCCACACCACCGTCCACACTAACATTGTAAAAAAATTCAAGAACCCATAACCCGGGTGCAAAGCCTCTTTCACCAAACATCGATCTCAGGTGACGCTGAAGTCAACACCAGCTTACTCTAAACATTCAAATCCCTTTTTCTTGCTAATTCAAGCTCATGACATCCTTGTCAACACCAAACCGCAACCTCGATCCTTACTTCCAGTTCCATACCGCTTACTGCACCTAATCATGCCATGATGAAATAGTGCAAGAATTCCATCATAACTCCTGAGCCACTAATAGGGTGAATACTTCGTCATATAGAAACCTTTTACTTACCTCAATTCAAGAGAACCATAACAACACACGAGTGAATTCTCATAATCACAAAATAGGAAAACCCTCAAGGAATAGTTTATACCACCATAATCTTTCCGGGACCCGCCTACACCTGACAAGCCATAATACTTGAATGCTTCCAAATAAAAATCTATTACGACGGCTGACAAGCCTCACACACACCGGCACAAATCACATGCATAACTTAATCACAATGAAGGAACTGATCACTGCCGTACATATGCCATTTCAACCATGGCTAACCAATCTATCTTCTTTTAATCATCCTTAATTGCCTCAGAAATAATAGTAACCATATTCAACTCATAACAAACTCAATCCTCACTCATCCCGAGTGGCCTTTATTCACGAGACCATGCTGTCTAAATCTCGCAAACCGTCTCATACCCTCCTGATAATCTTTCTACAATCCGGTGTTTAATTCTCTCACTCCTCCAATACTATCCTACATGCTGAAAATAGCATAGGACACTCCAACCATTACCCTTTTCTCAGGAACTTCGCTGCGAAAGTTCGATTCTTAATCATACTATTGCCTGAAACCCTTAAACACCGCATCCTTAGCCTTCGAATTCATTAGGACCACTATCAAGATTCACCCACTCTGACTGGCTCCGAATACCATCAGCTCTAAGGCTCTTCTAGCACATGCACACCTTCTCAATGAAGCACGTGACTGAGTCACTACCCTTGCAACTCGCCTATGCCTTAAGCATAAATTCTGAATCTCCCAAAACCTAACCCTGGTCCAATAGGACCAACTTTCACACATATTTATCAAATCCCATGCTCAATTACCACTTTATTCCTTAACTGTAATAACTTGCCAATTAGCCGACAATCCGCAACCCCCATGAGAAGATAATCCTACAGCCCAATTACAGGCGGTGGGACTCTCCCACTTAGCCTGAAGCTACTCCTTGCAGCACTCTGAAACCCACCAAAATTCATTCTTTATTGCTGACATGACCTTGCTCAACCAACCCGTCAGATTCTTAAAAATTCTCCTGTTAGCACTTCCTGAATACTCAAATTCTCTAGCACCACTCATATATTCGGCCTCCTACCGAATAGCCACTAGAATCTCTCGCAGAAACTTGCCAACCGCTAACCTACTCACAGGAATAACCCACCTGTGGAAATCACCAGCTGACACCTTCCAACGAAGATGTATTGCACACTCTCTACAATATCAATACCCCATCCTATGCCTGTTCTCATTCACCAACTTTACCAGTCCGTCCGCACCTCATGGACATCTACTAAATGCGCTACAATATCTTCTAATTCATGTTAATACCCAATTTTTCCTCAAAATTATTTTGAACTTGCATATGTACCTTCAAAATCAGTTTCTATAACAACTGGTGTTTTTCTATAATTTTCCCACATTTTTATTAATTTATTCTAATTTATCCAATAGCTTTATCTCTAATAATTGATTATAAATTGTATTACAAATGATTTTTAAAAAAAAATATTTCGTGATTTATATATCATTTTGGTCCTATTAAGACCAAATTTATTTCACAAATTAGCCAAATCGGCACCATCTGGCTATAATTGTAATAACTTTGCAATTATAGCCTAATTACTTATTTCTATGCTAATTTTACTCAATAATTAGTCATTTATATTTTAAATACTAATTAATCATTTTAATTTAATCTATTTAGCCTCAATTTCATTTTCACAATTATTAGCCATTTTTATAAAATATTTATGTACTTTTAATTGGGTATTTAACATTTGGCCATTTTTATTTAAATTTCAGCCATCTTTAACCCAAATCTTAACCAACCCAACGACTGAGCCCAACAAAATTATCCTACCCGGCCCAACCCCTCTAATTAATCTGAGTCGTTGATCAAATTAGATCAACGGCCCAGAACCATATTTCCATAATTAACTCAACCACCCCCCCCCCCCATCGACCCCTCATTTCCCAAAACCACGTCTCTCTATATCCCACGCTGTTACTCTCTAACTCTCTCTAGAAGTCTCCTTGACTTCTCTCCTCCAATGGGTTCTGTTCACCTTCTCCAGCCGGTTCTCTCACCGAAAAATATGGTCCTTCACCATCTCCAGGCTACCTACCCACTTTGCACCGGTCCAGTGATACTCTGGGGTTCACAGGCGAATCGGGAGCGGTCCAACTCATCTCCCATGGTCCCATGCCACTTTTCGACCTCCCCGGTAGTCTGAGTAAGGTTTACGACATGTTCCGACTTAAGCCGGTTCCGTCTTTGAGGTTCTTCCTACTTCTCTGGGTTCCACCAAACCCTAACCCTATGTCTTTTGATTTATCCTAGATCTACTCTATATCTACAGTATTACGAAGCTTCTTTCTATGCTTTCTTTGAAAACATTCATTTTTAAACGATCTTTCGATTTTAAAACTAGGGTTTCACAAACCCCTTTCAAAAATGACTTTTTTTTTACTTCTGCTTTAATGTTATTCTATGCTTTTCTCTATTAACACGATTGATTCAAAGCTTTTTACTGAAGACCCCAATTTTTAGGGTTTTAGTTCATCTTGTTTTCTATGTTTGCCATATCTGCATGCTACTTCTAGACTTCTATGTGCTCTATGCTTCTTACTCTAATTCATGGTTGGGGTTTCTGAATCTCTACTATTCTTCTTGCTTAGGGTTTCACTGATTTTTTGTGCTATTCTATTGTTTATCAAGTCTGATTATTGGTTTAATGATTGTTTGCCTGATGCTCTCTAATGGCTCTGTGTGGCTCTTTGCATAGTTGTGATATTTTCTTCGACTTTGTATGTTCTGTACTGATTTTTCAAAATATTTCCTTACTTATGTGATATTTTCCTTGATTATGCTTGATTCCCTGTGATTTTAATTGCATTCAAGATTCCCTCGACTAATTAAAACCCTACTTTGCCTTATGAATATTCTATCAGTTTACTTTCCTTAATTATGTGCTATGTACTTGGCCTTTATTGTATGCAACATGATTTTACTATCCCTATCATAGTAAAATCAGTCTTATAAATTGATTCCTTTCCCTTATTTAACTATGATTGTCCCGTTTGAACTTGACTCCCTAATTAAGGGAGTCCAGCTCCTTTAATTGATATTGATTGAGTATTATTTCCATAGTTGTGTTAGACTAGTACTCCTTACCTTATTTTCTTTACTCGTTTTCAGCATTATAAATACTCTACTCTCTTTGGCATAACATATACTAAGACATACATACGAACACATACACATAGAGCACACTCATATTGTTCTGAATTCTCTCTTGCTTTCATACACATTCTCTCTTGCTTCTCGTATTAGTTACTGACTACTCAGTCGACTAAAAGCCAAGACTGAGTAATTATTGTTGCTCTTGCTCTGCATACCATTGTCCTATTGATCTACTTCTCTGCACATTGTTGTTCTATTCTCACTCTTGACTGGTATGTTTCTAGTTTAAGGTTACAGTACCCAAAACAACATGTTTTAGTTCCTATTAAGATTTCTGTTATTCCTTTTGTGCTTCTACTTATGGTTCTACTGTTTACCATGTAACTATCATGTCTATGTGATTTCCCTCCCCCTTTAGTCTAATATGTCTGTTGTTTTCCTGGTGTGATTCATTAAGATTTTTCATGATTCCTATGAAACTAGCATATCTATTTGTTCTATGTGACTTCCCTTCACCTTCAGTTCAGCATGTCCAGTACTGGTCCTATATGTTTTCATTATGAATCTGCCTCACCCCCTGACACCTAACATTATAAGCATGCATCTATAATACCTAGCTATTATTTTATCCTATTCCTTGACCTAATTTGTGACTCTGTCTGACACCCTCTCAATCTAATGATGTTGGATTACTGGCATGAACACTCTATGATAACTATGTTAGGACTATTTAAATCATGTAACCCTACTCTAAGTTCTACTTGTGTGAAAGTCTGTTTCCACTATGTGGCTTATTTGTCCCCAGTTCCCCCTATCCGTGTTTGTGTTCATTCCCTGAACTATGTATGTTCTGAATTGTCGATTGTCCTGTTTCTTTCCTCTTCAAACTAGTTGTCATAAAACAAACTTTCATGTTGTTCTCTGAAGCTATTTCAAAAACAGTTATTTCAAAAACTACTTTTCAAACTCAAATCTTTTAAGACTATAATCACATCTCACTACTCTTAGTCTCTAAGTTTATCCCCCTTCGTGTGAGCACTGCCTTGGGTACCATTCGAGTACCCATTGAACTCTGACATACAAGGCTGGCACTCCACACTGCACTTACTCCGTCCTGGCTAGGGAACTTGGGTGTGAGCACTGCCTGGGATCCTCTGAGATCCTTAGGAACTATTACACACCTGGGTTACACAGGGTCATGGCATATGGCATGTTTGGATCTGGATACTTGGGCCTACTGTTAATCTCCCTATAGTGTAACTTCTTTATTTTCTTATTCATTTGTGTAATTTATGCAATATTGGTATGTAATAATTAATTATAAAAACAACTCTGGGGTTGGATAGTGAAATGGGAGGGGTTATGTATGCTTAGTACAATTACGGGTAGAGAACATGCTTATAGGGTTTATTTTACCTATGTGTGCAATAGTCACATGTTTAGGAATACTTTCCATACATGCATTAGATACCATGCTTTAGGTCTATTTATTTCAGCATCTCATCATACTCATCATGTTTGTAGTAAAAGGTTGTTATAATTGTTGCATCATCTTCGCAAATGCCTCACTTGGAAATCTTGTTCGTAATTAAATAGCTATAAAAATAGTTGTTATAAGGTTACTGCCTCTGCATGGTCACAATACTATCTCTAGACATCCTGTTTAGGTTAAGAAATAGCATTAAATGTCAATATTTGCATTAGAGACCATGCTACTTTAGGGCTTTAATTATCAGCATGTTCATGTTATCTAGGTCAAATTCATGTGTCAAAACATACTGCATTGAACACTTAGAAATCATGTGCTAGGTTCATTAACTCAACAAATTACGCTTTTGTATGTACTGTTTCGAGTCAGAAAGGACGTGTAATAGGCAAATCTCGCTAAAATAAGTTTCGATTACTGAAAACGTTTGTGCATTAAAACAACAACATGCATAGGTTTGCATACTCAACATCCTGCCTGCATTTAGATATCATGCTTCGTAGGACTTGCATCCATACTTGTTTAAATACTCACTTCTCGACCACGACTAAGTCTTAACAGGTTCATCTTGACTAGTCACTATTTCCTGAGACTAAAACAGGACGACTGGAGTATTTTTACACACTTAGGAAAGCCTTAGGTATCAACATTTGTAAAAATGGACATTGTTTTCTCTGTGCATAACTTGGCTAATTGCAGATAAGAATTCATAGTTTAAAACTGACCAGGTTACTTCTTCTAAAACTCAGTAATTAATCTGTCCCGCTATTGTATTCACATGTAGCCATCATGTCTTAGGTTCTGAAATTTGAGACCTCTTTGTGTTTGAGTCGTGCTAATCATGTGTATTGACTTGTGGAGGGATATATGAGCCTCGTATTTTCTTCTGTGTGTGCCCTATATTTTGCAGTCCTAACTGTTTTATTTGTCGCTTAGAATTTTACCCTTTAAACCTAGGGGTTCAGCCTAGTACCTACCCTATAGGAATAGTAGTCCTAACTTCCTCCAAGACTGATAGGATAGGACAGGTAAGAGCACGCAATAAGCTTCGTGACCAACACACGCTCTAAATACCTTCACGGGGTGGGAAGGGTAAAATATGGATATGATGATCGGTGCGCTAATACCATGTGTAGCTCTGCCTATCGGGTATTGCATTGATGTAATCCATATTACATTAAACCTAGGACGTCTTTTCTCAAATATTTACTTTTGATTTCTTTCAAATTTCTAATGAACTTCCATACTTGTTTGAAATCCCCTCTTATATGAGTCAAATTGTTATTTGCTTATTGTCCGAATTCACAAAAACCTTTTGGCCGGGAACCACAATTGTGGATCCTTAGGGGTGCCTAATACCTTCCCCTTGGGATAACTTCAAGCCCTTACCCAATCTCTGGTAATCCAAACTAGATGAGTTAACTAATCTAGGTGCCCTAACGCACCATAAAAATCGTTAGGTGGCGACTCTGCTGGGGATATACCTAGGCTTTTACCATTACAAATTGTTTCGTGAATTCGGACCTTTTGTTGAAATGTTTGCACCCTTTCCTCTTCCCTATTACATGCCATTAATTGTTTACTTCTTTCAAGTATTTATTCCACATGAACATAACTAACATGTCTCTTTGTTTCCCTTTTGTAATTGCTTTCAATCATAATTGTCGTATTTACCGCCTTTCTTAACGTGCAAATACATGACTACCTATTTAAATGCTTATTGATTGCATATCATGCTCAACATTCATACTCCACTCGTGCCAAACAAAATACTATAGCAACGCTTACAATGAGTGGTTGCGCTATTCCTATGTTACTACCCCTTAAATTCGGAAAGGCGTAGTTGCGGTAAAACTAGTCGATCAGCGGTGCAGTCGAAAGTTCCGTGCCTTCCCCCTTGAGTTATCCGCTCAAGGGTACCAGTCTAAAACCCCATAGAAACCCTACTCCATTATATAGTTGCATACATCATAGTCAAACTTAGCCAGGTTAACGTGTTTTCCGCGCAATAGCCTTTAAGACAGCCTTGTCCAAAGTCCATATGGTTTTCCTAAAACCCAAACGGACACCCTCACGCTATGTGCATTTATTTGGAGAACTAAATGCTTCCTGCAAATTATTGATGTTAAATAGTCGAGTCTGGTGGGGGTAAAGGGACTAACCTTGTCTATTTTGCAGAAATGAAGCATGAAGTCCCCAGATTCGGCATGGTCGCCAATATTCACCGTAGGCTGCTGAATTGTGAGAAGACCTCCACTGTAGTGACAAAACTCTCGTCAGAAAACACTTGGGGAATCTACCATCTCTTCTAGATATCCAGCCAAACAAAATGATGATAGAGGCCGCTACTCTGTTTTGGGACTATGATAGGCCCGTGTTCCATTTTGGGAATCTTGAAATGACACCTTTATTAAAAGAGATAGGAAGATTGGCTAGTTTAGCTTGGGAATCTCCGGGGTTGCTGATGCCTGAAAACCGCACAGGCAAGGGTTTCCTCAAAATGATGGGTTTGAAGAAGAATCCAGAATTGGTTTGTCTGAAGGATTCATACATCCCTTTCGACTATTTATATGAAAGGTATGGTCACAGCAAATCGTACCGCACCTACCAAAATGAGTTTTCCATCACCTCTCTGGGACATATCCATCGCCGAGTGTTCGTGTTTATGGTGTGTTTTCTTGGGTTTGATTTGTATTCCCAATGAAGAAGGAAAGGATCCATACTAGGTTGGCCATGATAACTAAGACACTAATGGAAGGGATAGATGGGCAGGATTTCAGCATTGTGCCCAAGATCGTCGCAGATAAGTATCGGGCCCTAGAAATGTGTCAACGAGGAGCAAGGCATTTTCAAAGGTTGCAACTTACTACTCCAACTTTGGCTCATAGAATATCTGCAAAAAGGTGAATACCGACAAGACATCCATCGAAGGATTTGGGATGACCATATCGCTTTTCATCACCCAAAGCAAATGAACTATATTCCCGACATGTTCGCTCTACTAGAGAATGCCGAAGGATGAGTTAAATTATTTGGTAACTTAATTGAGGATCAGGTTCAATGGATGTTATAGTGGTTTCCGAAAGACGAGTTCATCATTCGGTCCCGAGATGCTTCATTTCTAATACTGATTGGTCTGAGGGGGACATACCCTTACGTCCCTCTGCGAGTTATGAGGCAAGCAGTTAGAAGGCAGGTCATACCTAGGGTCGAGAAAATGTGTCATCTTCGAGCAGATTTTTAGAATGATGATAGCCCTCACAAGTGCCAAGCTCAGCACCTATGGCACTGCAGGATTAGGATAGAAAAGGACACAATCGAGCCAGACAGGTATTATGCCGGTTGCACTCCTTTCTATCGTAGTTGGTTAGAAGAAGATTTGGGTAGTCGAATCGAGCCGGGGTTCGTTGGAGGTCACCGAGTCATAGACGAAAAAGCTGAAGCACAAGTCAAGTACAACCAACTGCGCAAAAGGATCCGTGAATGTGAGGACGATCACCACAAGATACATGAGTCCAACAAAATGTTGATCGAGGAATGGAAGGACATGGCTGTCAGCGCCAACCAGAGGTTAAGTCACTTGGAGCAAGGTATAGTTGAACTGGAGGAAAAATTCATCAAAAGAATCGAGACTTGCCAAAAGGCTGAGGGGGCTGAAGGGGGATACTTAGCCAGAACCTACCTACTACTGGGACTTCGCGAGTTGGGAAAGCTGATCGAGGGGAGCAAGAATGTCGAATCTGGGGAAGGTCCTTCTGGGACCAAATAGATAGGGGTGTGTTATTTTATTCATTAATGTATTAAGGCCTATGGCCATTAGTGCCTTTTATTTTCGCATATTTAGAGTCATCTTAAAGATTTGTCTATTTTCTATCAATAAAATAAGGCATTTAGCATTTTAAATTCTCCAAATTAATTTGTCGCTAAGCCTACCTCGGTCACAAAGAGGTCCCCAACTTAGGATACGCTTTACATTTCCGCATTACGTGCTTAATTTCTACAATATTTTTCATAATCCTCGCTGACTCAGTTACCTTTTGTTTTGTTTCTTTTTAGTTATTACCCCCTTCCCCAAAGGTTAGTTCGCACATTCTGGCATCATCCGCTTACCCCAAAAGATCCGAAGGGCCTCCACCTACTCCTTCTCTCTGTCCTCCCAAAGGTAGAAACAAGGGCAAAAGTAAGATAGCAGAATCCAGCGGTATCAGGAAAGACAATACGGTTGAACAGGTTGAGACTACTGAAGGCCGGGGTATTCAGGTTTTGCATGAGAACATGTCACCATTGGAACAGAAATTGTTGAAGTTTCAAGAGGAGCTCGACCAGGTCCGGAATCTGGCCAATCTGTCATTTTCCCTCAGCATCCCTGACGTCAACCCTACACCACCACAGAATATCCCAAAACCACCAAATCTCCCTGCACCTCACCATAACGCCACTTCCCCAAAGAATCAAACTCTCCATGCACCATGTAAAACTTTCCACAACCATACTTCACCATCCACCCACGAACCTCAAAACCCCCACAAAGGACCATTTCCATGCTTACAACAATCCCCTCTACGTGGAAACTGTGACCCACTCCATTCTGCCTATCTCACATACATCTGAGTCTGATGGGAAGGACTTGCTTATCAAGAATCTGGCTGAGGAACTTAGAAAGCTGACCAGCCGAGTTCAGGGTGTCGAGGGAGTCAAGGGAATTGAAGGTTTGAACTATGAAGATATTTGTATACAACCTGATGTCGAACTACCCGAGGGGTACAAAACTCCAAAGTTCGAGATGTTTGATGGCACTGGTGATCTGAGGGTCCATCTGAGGACCTACTGTGATAAGTTGGTTGGCGTAGGAAAAGATGAAAGGATCCGCATGAAGCTGTTCATGAGGAGTCTGAAGGGAGACGCATTGTCTTGGTACATCAGCCAAGACCCTAAGAAATGGTCCAACTGGGTAAGCATGGCAACAGACTTCATGGACAGGTTTAGATTCAATACAGAGAACGCACCAGATGTGTTCTACATCCAATACAAGAAGAAGAAACCCACAGAAACCTTTCGCGAGTATGCTACTCGTTGGAGGTCGGAAGCTGCTAAAGTCATACCTGCTTTAGAAGAAGAACAGATAAAAAAGTTCTTTGTCCGAGCTCAGGACCCACAATATTATGAACGGCTAATAGGTTGAAGGCCACAAGTTCTCCGACATTATCAAATTGGGAGAGCGAACTGAAGAAGGTATCAAAAGTGGTATGGTTACAAATTTTGAAGCTTTGCAAGCCACTAACAAAGATTTACAGTCCGGTGGTGTGTCTAAGAAGAAAGACGTGGGAGCCGTAATATTTGCACAACAAGCCAAATCCCCACCCAAATACCATGTCTACCCAACGCCTCCCTTCACATATCAGCCAACCCTGAACTACCAAGCTCCACCACCCACATACCAATCTCCACCACCCACATATCAACCTACCCCACATAAATATTCACAACCCGCTCCCGTCTACAACACCTATCATTCCCAGCCACCTCACTATCAATCATTACCTACCCATCAAAACTTTCCTAGGCCTCGCCCAAGCTTTGATCGTCGCCCTCCAAAACAATATACCGCCATAGCCGAGCCCATCGACCAGTTGTATGAAAAACTCAAAGTTGTTGGTTACGTTACACCTGTCCCTGCTTCCACCCCTGAGAACCCTTCTCAGTGGGTTAACCCAAACAAATCTTGTGCATACCATTCTGGCATGAAAGGACACACCATCGAAGAATGCCGCTCTTTGGAAGATAAGATACAGACCCTCATTGATAACAAGATTATTGTAGCAAAAGATCCCGCTCCGAACGTCCGCAATAACCCTTTACCAGACCATAAGGGTGGAGGTATCCATATGATTGAAGTAGATGATGATTGGGATCCCGAGGGGTCAATTGGGTTGATCACAGAAGGCGATGACCCAAAGAAACCTTCAGTCACTCTCAACCCGATCATAGTCCAGATTTATCCATCTGAGAATGCCGAGGTGAATATGTCTATCCCATTTGAGTTTGAAGCAGCACCGCCTGCAAAGGCGAAGGCGCCAGTGCCAATTGAAGTTGAGTCTGTATCTCCAACAAATGCACCAACACCACTCGAGGTTGCAGTTCTTCCACCTCTAACATACACTCCAGTTGAAGTAAGAATGACCACGCCAATTCCAGTAGCAATGTCAACCACACCACCTTTCTATTCAGATGCTATCCCTTGGGATTATACAGCCGAGGCAAGAAGGAAAAGTAACAATAGGCCTGAGGAAGCCATCGCAACACAGGGTATGACGAGAACTGGTAGAGTCTATACCCCTGAACATATGGCCGAATCAAGCAAGCAAGCCGCCAACCGCCCTCCCATCATTGAACAAGGTTCTGATGATCTTTGGAGGAAAATACATGCTAAGGATTATTCGGTCATTGACCAACTAAACAAGACGCCAGCACAGATAACCATTCTCTCCTTGCTGCAGAATTCTGAGACGCACAGAAATGCTTTATTAAAAGTGTTGAATGAAGCATACGTGCCGAACAACATCACTAGTGGGGAAATGGCCAACATGGTGGGCCAGGTACTGGAAAGTCACAAAAATACTTTTCATTAAGACGAGCTACCACCTGAGGGATTGGGACAAAATAAAGCATTGCACATCACCGTGCAATGTGAAGATCATTTCATCACGAGGATCTTGATCGATGGAGGTTCCAGTCTTAACATTTGTCCGTTAATAACACTCAATAAATTGGGTAAAAGGCCACACGAGATAAGAGAGGGAGAAATCAACGTGAAACCCTTCGACGGGTCTCAAAGAGTAGCCATGGGGGGAATCAGCCTATGCCTACAGATGGGACCAACCTGGTTCGAAGTGGACTTCCAGGTAATAGATGTGCCGGCATATTACAACTTGTTATTAGGACGACCCTGGATCCATGCTGTTGGGGCCGTCGCATCGACACTACATCAGTCGGTGAAATTCGAGTGGAACCACCAAGAGGTAATCGCCAAACTATCCCTGTGATTGATGGAAAGAGAAAATTGGGTGGAGGAACTTATCACCATATTGAGCGAGTCAACGCCATTGACAAGGACAAATGGTGGGTTAGTAAAATCGAGAGCATACTAAACTGGAATGGGTACGAGCCTGGCAAAGGGCTCGGCAAGAATCTTCAAGGAATCTACAAACACATCAAGATCAAGAAACATGGTACCACTTTCAGTCTGGGATATGAGTACACTTGGGAAGAATTCAATAGATGGTCGCCACCTTGGCGCGGTCCTTACTACCCGTTGGAGCAGCCGATACCGCATCTGGAGCAGACCTTCTAGCAAGCCGACGTTATTTATGGGTTAGACGAAGAAGAAGCACTCGTTGCACTAAGGAATTTGTTCCTGGAAGATGATGATATGGATTGCTGTGTTATTCTCGATGAGGAGGGGGAGGAAGGTCCTTCTGTACAGGCAGTAAGCGAGGGAGCATATCTCAAGAACTGGTCTATCAGGACCACCAGAGCCCGCCGAGCCTCGGGGTAGCAAGGCTAAAAACAAGAATTATTTACTGTTTTATTTACTAAGCAATTTTCCCTTTTCTGCATTTCTTTTTTTAATTCCCGCAATAAGATCTTAAATGTTCAAAATAGTTATCCAATTTATCAAAGCATTTCTAATTTCTCTCACAAATTCGATATTTATTCGCCACTATTTTCTCTTATTACTTTATCTATATGGCATTACTATTACTTTACTTGATGAACCGATGACTGTGACGTGCAATGAGACGACGCAACAAACGGACATTGATTCAGACGAAGACGATATACCCGACGAAATTGTTAAAGAGGTCGAAAACTTTGAAAATAGACCTAAGTCCAACTTGGATAAGACTGAGGTTGTCAATCTAGGAGATTCAGAAAACGTCAAGGAAACACGCATCAGTATCCATTTGTCACCGTCAGAGAAGAAAGAGTATACAGAGTTCCTAAGGGAGTATGAGGACATATTCGCCTGGTCGTATGATGACATGACTGGTCTAAGTACGTCCATTGTGGCTCACAAACTGCCGACCAATCCGACATGTCCACCGATAAAGCAGAAGCTCAGAAAATTCAAACCTGACATGAGTTTGAAAATCAAAGAAGAAGTTACCAAGCAGATCAACGCCAGAGTTCTATGGGTGGTTGAATACCCGACATGGTTAGCCAACATTGTACCTATTCCAAAGAAAGATGGGAAGGTTAGAGTCTGTGTCGACTACCGGGATCTCAACGGGGCCAGTCCTAAATATGACTTCCCCTTGCCAAACATACACATCTTAATTGATAATTGCGCCAAGCATGAGCTACAGTCCTTCGCAGATTGCTTTGCTGGATATCATCAAATTTGGATGGATGAGGAAGATGTTGAAAAAACGGCGTTCATCACGCCCTGGGGAGTGTACTGTTACAAGATGATGTCGTTCGGTTTAAAGAATGCAGGGGCCACCTACATGAGGGCCATGACTACCATATTCCACGACATGATTCACAAAGAGATCGAGGTGTATGTGGACGACGTCATTATCAAATCAAAGAAAGTTGCTGATCATATGGAAGATTTAAGGAAGTTCTTCAACAGGTTGAGAAAATATAATCTGAAGCTGAACCCCGCAAAGTGTGCATTCGGGGTTCCTGATGGGAAGTTGCTGGGATTTATTGTGAGCCGCTGGGGAATAGAATTGGACCCGTCAAAAGTCAAGGCCATTCAAGAGCTACCGCCGCCAAAGAACAAGAAAGATGTTATGAGCTTCTTGGGAAGAGTCAATTACATCAGGCGATTTATAGCATAGTCTACAGTCATCTGTAAACCGATCTTCAAAATGTTAAAGAATGACAATGAAACTAAGTGGACCGAGGATTGTCAAAAAGCATGTGACATAATCAAGGAGTATCTATCCACACCGCCGGTCTTGGTACCACCTGAGCCAGGTAAACCCCTGCTACTCTACCTTTCCGTACTAGATGGAGCTTTCGGTTGCGTTCTGGGGCAACATGACGAAACAGGAAGGAAGGAACAATCTATTTATTATCTCAGCAAGAAGTTCACTGTGTATGAAGCCCGGTATTCTTTGCTGGAATGCACTTTCTGCGCTTTGACCTAGGTCACTCATAAGTTGAGGCACTACTTCTGTGCCTATACAACATATCTCATATCAAGGATGGATCCATTCAAATACATCTTTCAGAAACCCATGCCCACTGGCAAGCTAGCCAAGTGGCAAATCCTGTTGAGTGAGTTCGACATTATTTATGTGACTCAAAAAACGATCAAGGGACAAGCATTAGTAGACCATTTTACTGAGAATCCAGTAGATGGAGAATACAAACCCCTGAAAACGTATTTTCATGATGAAGAAGTATCATTCGTAGGAGAAGACATTGCAGAATCCTACGACGGTTGGAGGATGTTCTTTGATGGCGCAGCAAATTTCAAAGGAGTCGGTATCGGAGCAGTCTTAATATCAGAAACGGGTCAGCATTACCCAGCATCCGCCAAACTCAAGTTTCCTTCCACCAAAAACATAGCTGAATATGAGGCCTGCATCTTAGGGCTCAACATGGCTATTGACATGAACGTCTAGGAGCTGTTAGTGATTGGTGACTCAGACTTATTGGTACATCAATTACAAGGAGAATGGGCAACCAAAAATTCCAAGATACTACCCTATCTACATCACGTTTAGGAGTTGAGAAAGAGGTTCACAAAGATAGAGTTCCGACATGTCCCCAGAGCCCAGAATGAGTTCGCCGATGCTCTAGCTACCTTGTCATCTATGATTTAGCATCCAGACAAAACTTTCATTGACCCCATTCCAGTGAAAATCACAGTCAGCCGGCCTACTGTGCCCATGTTGAAGAAGAAGCACACAAAAATCCTTGGTTTCAAGATATCAAGGGATATTTGGCAAAAGAAGAATACCTAGAGCTTGCAAACGTCACTCAGAAGCGCACACTTCGGAGATTGTCTAACAATTTCTTTCATAGCGGAGGAATCCTATATAGGAAGACTCCTGATTTGGGGTTATTAAGGTGCGTCGACGCACAGGAAGCATCAAAACTATTGGAAGAAATTCATGATGGGACCTGTGGTCCACATATGAACGGGTTTGTATTAGCAAAGAAGATACTCTGAGCGGGTTACTTCTGGATGACCATGGAAACAGACTGCATCCAGTACGTCCGAAAATTCCACCGCTGTCAGATACATGGAGATATGATAAAAGTACCTCCGAGTGAGCTTAATGCAACAAGTTCACCATGGTCGTTAGCCGCCTGGGGCATGGACGTCATTGGACCTATTGAGACTTCCGCCTCCAACGGACACAGGTTTATCCTGGTTGCCATCGATTACTTTACTAAATGGGTTGAAGCAGCCTCCTACAAGGCAGTCACCAAGAAAGTCGTGGTCGGCTTTTTCCACGACCGCGTTATTTGTCGGTTCGAAGTTCCAGAGTCAATCATCACCGACAATGGTTCTAATATCAACTGTGATGTGATGAAAGCCATGTGTGAAACATTCAAGATCAAACACAAGAACTCCACAGCTTACAGACCTCAGATGAATTGAGCTGTAGAAGTCGTTATCAAAAACATCAAGAGGATATTGAGGAAGATGATAGAAAGGCACAAGCAAAGGCATGAGAAGTTATCATTCGCCTTATTGGGATATCGCACCATAGTCTGCACATCAACTGGGGAAACATTCTACATGCTGGTTTACGGCACAGAGGCTATTATTCCTGCCGAAGTGGAGATTTCATCTCTGAGAATTATACAAGAAGCTGAGCTCAGCGATGCGGAATGGGTCAGAAACTGTTAGGAGCAACTAGACCTCATAGACGGGAAGAGGATGAAGATAGTTTGTCATGGTCAACTCTATCAGAACAGAATGTCTAGAGCCTTCAACAAGAAAGTCAAGCCAAGACGATTCACACCAGGGCAGCTGGTGCTAAAGAAAATCTTTCCTCACCAAGACGAAGCCAAAGGGAAATTTTCTCCCAACTGGAAGGGTTCGTACCTAGTTCACAGAGTACTGACAGGAGGAGCACTTATACTTGCAGAATTTGGCCAAAACCAATCAATTCATATGCAATCAAGCGCTACTATGTGTAATTCATTATGCTTTTGTCAACAATGTAAATTTAACTACGCCTGACCTGATTCCCGTTTAAGAGGGGATACGTAGGCAGCCCTATGGGTTCGGTCTCAATTCAATAAAAATTTCATTTTCCCCCATAATTGGAAACTGGGGCAGAATTTTGAGGAGGACCCTCAAAATTCTGAAGCAAGCAGCCGTCCGGAAGCATCCACCCAGCCAACTAGGGCAGAATTTTGAGGAGGACCCTCAAAATTCTGAAGCAAGTTCAGCCGATCGCCGAGCAAGCAATAGCTAGGAGTAGTCACCTATCAAACTGGGGCAGAATTTTGAGGAGGACCCTCAAAATTATGTAGCAAGAGGTTGAAATGCCTCGAATCGCGTCACAGCCGCCGGTTCATCTAAAATTTATTTTAGATTATATACTTATATTATATATTTACAAAATCATGCATATCTATTTTTGAAGCAGCTTGTTTAGCAAACACTACCCCCAACAGTACAGACAGCATCATCTGCGAGCAGACAAGTCAAGCAAAGCCGGCAGGGATACGAACTAACTTTCCCCCCTTTACAGAACTTACAATTTTTCTTTGGATGCAGGCACAAGGATTGCAAATACATATCATCCACCCGAAAGACATACAGTGTTCAAAGACATGCTCCTCAAACTCGTCGCACATGCCAATATTTGTTATCAGCACAAATGATGTTTCATTACCACAATGCTCTACCGCAATTTATTACCAGCTAAGAGTTTGTGTTGTCAGTCTTTTAATATTGCATAAGGCTACCATTCTGCCTTCCGAGACTAAGCGTTGTCTCCATCTGCATTTTTATTCCCTGCATTGCATAAGGCTACCATTCTGCCTTCCGAGGTTAAACGCTACCTCCATCTGCATTTATCTTTTCCTGCATAAGGCTACCATTATGCCTTCCGAGACTAAGCACTGTCTCCATCTGCATTTTATTCCTTGCATAAGGCTACCATTCTGCCTTCCGAGGTTAAACGCTACCTCCATCTGCATTTATCTTTTCCTGCATAAGGCTACCATTATGCCTTCCGAGACTAAGCACTGTCTCCATCTGTATTTTATTCCTTGCATAAGGCTACCATTCTGCCTTTCGAGACTAAGCACTATCTCCATCTGCATTTTATTCCTTGCATAAGGCTACCATTCTGCCTTCTGAGACTAAGCACTGTCTCCATCTGCATTTTATTTCCTGCATAAGGCTACCATTCTACCTTCCGAGGTTAAACGCTACCTCTATCTGCATTTACATCTTGCATAAGGCTGCCTTTCTGCCTTATGAGACTAAGCTCTGTCTCCGTCTATACTGCACTTCTTGCACAAGGCTACATTCTGCCTTCCGAGACTAAACACTACCTCCCCTTTACTTTTCAAAGCAACTACTGTCTCTACCATTATCTACTTCGTTTCCTTTCGAGCTAAGCTCTGCCCCTTTAATTTGCAAGACTAAGCTCTGTCTTGTAAGCATCATACTATTGCATTTTCATGGGCTGAAATATCGCCAACCTATCCGAAGGCGTCATCGTTCAGAGGGGGCACCATCTTCATGGCCCGAGAACATCATGTCATGGCCTGAGGATCCCTTTTATCAGTTTGCATATCATTATTCAAAGGCATCATGGTTTGGAGGTACCATCTTCATGGCCCGAGAACATCATGTCATGGCCTGAGGATCCCTTTTATCAGTTTGCATATCATTATTCAAAGGCATCATGGTTTGGAGGTACCATCTTCATGGCCCGAGGACATCATTTCATATCTGGCGAATCCTTCATCAAGCGAATCATGTCCCAAGACATCATGGTCTAAGGATGTCATCCTTAACCGTCCAAAGACAACATTCATAGTCCAATGGGAATCTGCATCATGTTTAAATTACGCACAATATATGCTTGTTATTCATTTGTAGGAAATCCGGCCAGGAACAGCCAGGCAGGCAGGAGCGGACCGCTCCAGTTCTCCAAACTACCTCGTAAGCCATTCTGTTCACCTCGCCTTGCACCTCGCGTCCGTCCTTGTAAACGTCACGGGTATACTTCGTCGGCGACTCCTGAACTACCTACGGCCTGATTCCTGTAAAACCAGGGATATCTAGGCAGCTCAGAGGCCAGGGGCGGCCTGAATCTTCCATACTATTTCTACTCGATCAAAATTGGCCATCATATCTTTACCCGACAACTCTTTCATCCTTTCCGGATAAAGAGGGGCAGCTGTTGATACCTAGTTTTTCCTCAAAATTATTTTTGAACTTCCATATGTACCTTCAAAATCAGTTTCTATAACAGCTGGTATTTTTCTATAATTTTCCCACATTTTTATTAATTTATTCTAATTTATCCAGTAACTTTATCTCTAATAATTGATTATAAATTGTATTACAAATGATTTCAAAAAAAAACAATTCGTGATTTAATATATCATTTTGGTCCTATTAAGACCAAATTTATTTCACAAATTAGCCAAATCGGCACCATCTGACTATAATTGCAATAACTTTGCAATTATAGCCTAATTACTTATTTCTATGCTAATTTTACTCAATAATTAGTCATTTATATTTTAAATATTAATTAATCATTTTAATTTAGTCTATTTAGCCTCAATTTTTTTTTATAATTATTAGTCATTTTTATAAAATATTTATCTGCTTTTAATTGGGTATTTAACATTTGGCCATTTTTATTTAAATTTCAGCCATGTTTAACCCAAACCTTAACCGACCCAACGACCCAGCCCAACAAAATTATCCTACCCGGCCCAACCCTTCTAATTAATCTGAGTCGTTGATCAAATTAGATCAACGGCCCAAAACCGTATTTCCATAATTAACTCAACCAAACCCCCTCATTGACCCCTCATTTCCCAAGACCCCGTCTCTCTCTATCCCACTCTGTTACTCTCTAACTCTCTCTAGAAGTCTCCTTGACTTCTCTCCTCCAATGAGTTCTGTTCACCTTCTCCGGCCGGTTCTCTCACCGGAAAATATGGTCCTTCACCGTCTCCAGGCTACCTACCCACTTTACACCGGTCCAGTGATACTTTGGGGCTCTCAGGCGAACCTGGAGCGGTCCAACTCATCTCCCATGGTCCCACTCCACTTTCCGGCCTCCCCGGCCGTCTGAGTAAGGTTTACGACATGTTCCGGCTTAAGCCGGTGCCGTCTTTGAGGTTCTTCCTACTTCTCTGGGTTCCAAGAAACCCCAACCCTATGTCTTTTGATTTATCCTAGATCTACAGTATTATGAAGCTTATTTCTATGTTTTCTTTGAAAACATTCATTTTTAAACGATCTTTCGATTTTAAAACTAGGGTTTCACAAACCCCTTTCAAAAACGATTTTTTTTACTTCTGCTTTAATGTTATTCTATGCTTTTCTCTGTTAACATGATTGATTCAAAGCTTTTTACTAAAGACCCCAATTTTTAGGATTTTAGTTCATCTTATTTGCTATGTTTTCTATATTTGTATGCTACTTCTGGACTCTCAGTGTGCTCTATGCTTCTTACTTTAATTCGTGGTTGGGGTTTCTGAATCTCTACTATTCCTCTTACTTAGGGTTTCACTGATTTTTTGTGCTATTCTGTTGTTCATCAAGTCTGATTATTGGTTTAATGATTGTTTGCCTCATACTCTCTACTGGGTTTGTGTGTCTCTTTGCATAGCTGTGATATTTTCTTCGACTTTGTATGTTCTGTACTGATTTTTAAAAATGTTTCCAGACTTATGCGATACTTTCCTTGATTATGCTTGATTTCTTGTGATTTTAATTGCATTCGAGATTCCCTCGACTAATTAAAACCTTACTTTGCCTTATGAATATTCTATCAGTTTACTTTCCTTAATTATGTGCTATGTACTTGGCCTTTATTGTATGCTACATGATTTTACTATCCCTATCATAGTAAAATCAGTCTTATAAATTGATTCCTTTCCATTATATAACTATGATTGTCCCGTTTGAACTTGACTCCCTAATTAAGGGAGTCCAGATCCTTTAATTGATATTGATTGAGTATTATTTCCATAGTTGTGTTAGACTAGTACTCCTTACCTTATTTTCGTTACTCGTTTTCGGCATTATAAATACTCTACTCTCTTTGTCACAACATATACTAAGACATACATACGAACACATACACACAGAGCACACTCATATTGTTCTGAATTCTCTCTTGCTTTCATACACATTCTCTCTTGCTTCTCGTATTAGTTATTGACTACTCAGTCGGCTGAAAGCCAACACTAAGTAATTATTGTTGCTCTTGCTCTGCATACCATTGTCCTATTGCTCTACTTCTCTGCACATTGTTGTTCTATTCTCACTCTTGACTGGTATGTTTCTAGTTTAAGGTTACAGTACCCAAAACAACATGTTTCAGTTCCTATTAAGATTTCTGTTATTCCTTTTGTGCTTCTACTTATGGTTCTACTGTTTACCCTGTAACTAGCATGTCTATGTGATTTCCCTACCCCTTTAGTCTAATATGTCTGTTGTTTTCCTGTGTGATTCATTAAGATTTTGCCTGATTCCTATGAAACTAGCATATCTATTTTTTCTATGTGACTTCCCTTCACCTTCAGTTCAGCATGTCCAGTACTGCTCCTATATGTTTTCATTATGAATCTGCATCACCCCCTGACCCCTAACATTATAAGCATGCACCTATAATACCTAGCTATTATTTTATCCTATTCCTGGACCTAATTTTTGACTTTGTCTGACACCCTCTCAATCTAATGTTGTTGGATTACTGGCATGAACACTCTGTGATTACTATGTTAGGACTGTTTAAATCCTATAACCGTACTCTGAGTTCTACTTGTGTGCAAGTCTATTTCCACTATGTGGCTTATTTGTCCCCAGTTCCCCCTATCCGTGTTTGTGTTCATTCCCTGAACTATGTATGTTCTGAATTGTCAATTGTCCTATTTCTTTCCTCTTCATACTAGTTGTCATAAAACAAACTTTCATGTTGTTCTCTGAAACTATTTCAAAAATAGTTATTTTCAAAAACTACTTTTCAAAATCAACTCTTTTAAGACTATAAGCACATCTCACTACCCTTAGTCTCTAAGTTTAGCCCCCTTCGTGTGAGCACTGCCTTGGAGACCATTCGAGTACCCATTGAACTCTGACACACAAGGCTGGCACTCCACACTACACTTACTCCATCGTGGCTAGGGAACTTGGTTGTGAGCACTGCCTGGGATCCTATGAGATCCTTAGGAACTCTTACACACCTGGGTAACAAAGGGCCATGGCATATGGCATGTTTGGATCTGGATACTTGGGCCTACTGTTACTCTCCCTATAGTTTAACTTCTTAATTTCTTATTCATTGGTGTAATTTATGCAATTTTGGTATGTAATAATTAATTATAAAAACAACTCTGGGGTTGGATAGTGAAATGGGAGTGGTTATGCATGCTTAGTATTTTTACGGGTAGAGGACATACTTATAGGGTTTATTTTACCAACGTGTGCAATAGTCACATGTTTAGGAATACTTGTCATACATGCATTAGATACCATGCTTTAGGTCTATTTATTTCAGCATCTCATCATACTCATCATGTTCGTAGTAAAAGGCTGTTATAATTGCTGCATCATCTTGGCAAATGCCTCACTTGGAAGTCCTGTTCGTAATTAAATAACTATAAAAACAGTTGTTATAAAGTTTCTGCCTCTGCATGTTCACAATACTATCTCTAGACATCCTGTTTAGGTTAAGCAATAGCATTAAATGTCAATATTTGTATTAGAGACCATGCTACTTTTGGGCTTTAATTATCAGCATGTCCATGTTATCTAGGCCGAATTCATGTGTTAAAACATATTGCATTGAACACTTAGAAATCATGTGCTAGGTTCAGTAACTCAACAAATTACACTTTTGTATGTACTGTTTCGAGTCAAAAGGACGTGTAATAGGAAAATCTCGCTAAAATAAGTTTCGATTACTGAAAACGTTTGTGCATTAAAAAACCAGCATGCATAGGTTTGCATACTCAACATCCTGCCTGCATTTAGATATCATGCTTCGTAGGACTTGCATCCATACTTGTTTAAATACTCACTTCTCTACCACGACTAAGTCTGAACAGGTTCATCCTGACTATTCACTATTTCTTGAGACTAAAACAGGACGACTGGAGTATTTTTACACACTTAGGCAAGCCTTAGGTATCAACATTTGTAAAACTGGACACTGTTTTCTCTGTGCATAACTTGGCTAATTGCAGATAAGAATTCATAGTTTAAAACTGACCATGTTACTTCTTCTAAAACTCAGTAATTAATCTGTCCCTCTATTGTATTCACATGTGGCCATCCTATCTTAGGTTCTGAAATTTGAGACCTCTTTGTGTTTGAGTCGTGCTAATCATGTGTATTGACTTGTGGAGGGATATATGAGCCTTGTATCTGCTTTTGTATGTGCCCTATATTTTGCAGTCCTAACTGTTTTATTTGTCGCTTAGAATTTTTCCCTTTAAACCTAGGGGTTCAGCCTAGTACCTACCCTGTAGGAATAGTAGTCCTAACTTCCTCCAGGACTGATAGGATGGGACGGGTAAGAGCACGCAATAAGCTTCGTGAGCAACACACGTTCTAAATACCTTCACGGGGTGGGAACGGTAGAATATGTATATGATGACCGGTGCGCTAATACCACGTGTAGCTCTGCCTGTCGGATATTGCATTGATGTGATCCATATTACTTTAAACCTAGGACGTCTTTTCTCAAATATTTACTTTTGATTTCTTTCAAATTTCTAATGAACTTCCATACTTGTTTTAAATCCCCTCTTATATGAGTCGTACTTGTTATTTGCTTATTCTCCGAATTCACAAAAACCATTTGGCCGGGAACCACAGTTGTGGATCCTGAGGGGTGCCTAATACCTTCCCCTTGGGATAACTTCAAGCCCTTACCCAATCTCTGGTAATACAAACTAGTCTTATGAGTTAACTAATCTAGGTGCCTTAACGCACCATAAAAATCGTTAGGTGGCAACTCTTCCTTTTAACCCTTTTAACCTTCAAAAAGAGTTGTCCAAAATGTCATAAACCCGATCTCTTCGCTTTAAGGGGGAAAAAAGGGGCGCGACAATTCATCACTATGTTGTCGCTCTCCCACTTTGGTCAAACTCCCCCTCTACGCGACTGCTCGACTTCCGCTTCTTACACCTGGCCTCCTAGAAATGGAACCACCACCTAGCACTTCTCGCATATCTTTCTTCATCGTATGCTGCCTCAATTAAATATCATTCTCTGTAGCTCTTAAACCAGCAGTTCACCACGGCTTCAAACTCTCTGAAGATCATCTTTCTCGAGTTGCCTTTATTATCAATACTTATCCAGTACTGAACCACCGCACCTCACGGTCTCTAACAACCGCTTCTTCAATACTTCTTCACAATACTCTGACCCCATGCAACCGAAGAAACCATAACACCGACAAACTTAACACATTACATTCGATCAATGACGACGATATCACATCACAGGTGAATATTCTACCTCACTTGAAAACACCAAGTCTTACTACTTTATCAATCCAAAACCTGACCATTTATAGTTCAATTACCTTTCCTCCGCCGGAACTAAAATGCTGAAATCTCAAAATCACGCTCTGAGAAGACCTCCCTTCAAGTCATTCTTTGCCCCTACATATGGGCAAGCATCCTACCATCACACCCACATCGCGCGATAACCAATCGTAAGCATCATCACTACCTGAGCATATCCTCAAGGCACTCAGAAACACAGCTACTGAGATGAAACAACATATTAACCTTCTGCAGGGAAACAGCAACAGCCCCAACTAATTACGCATGGAAAACATCACGCACCCTATCCGTAACACCATTTCAATTCCTCAAATTCCTGATTCATAGCAAGCGCTTCGCGACGCATAAGATTGAGTAGGAAGAAACATAGGCATAAGCCTTAAAGGAATCAAATCGCACGATGAGGAATCAAGAAAGGAAGTACTTCTAATAGCCCTGTAGCCTATCGAAGATAAGTACAGACATCTCTGTACCGATCCGCAAGACTCTACTAGACTTTCTCGTGACTCGTGAAACCTAAGGGAACCTAGTGCTCTGATACCATGTTGTCACGACCCAAAATCCATAGGGTCGTGATGGCACCGGACACCACTATCAGGCAAGCCAATCACTAAATGGTTAAGTTAAATTCCTGTTTTAGCATTTTTTGAAATCATTACCTTTCGCTTTATACATAATAACTGAATAAACTTCGTGAAAGTACATGTGCAATAACAATGCACATCAAGTGTAGCATGAGTACGAAAATAACGTGTACTCAGTAAGTATCCCGCCTAACCTCAGAGAGGTAGTGACGAGAGGTCAAATTAGACACTTGCTAGAAGTCAATTTAGTATAGTCAAGTGAGACACTAAGCGGGAATATCATAGGCAATCTAATAAAATCAGGGATAAGTAATATCAACTTCTTTCACATTTAACACTTTAAATCTTCGTCATTCAGTTGGCAATTTAAAACTTCATAGGCCAATAAACAGGTAATAATTATAGAAAATACGCAGCAATTATTATGCGCAAGAAATGTCGAGGGTCGAACGGCCCGAACCAACAATAATAAAATGTGCACTGTCGAGGGTCGAACGGCTCGAACCATAGATGCATCTATCTTCCTCGCTCGCGAATCGATCATGCGACGAGGTCATACATAAATAACATGGTCATCCTGCTCGCGAATTATACATGCGACTCAGGCACCCATAGTTACACATATACATACAAATGAACCCCATTTTTATCAGGAAAATTAGTTATTCAATGAAGTGATAGAATTATCCTTTTAATGAACATGAAAATAGTATTTAAAGCCTTTCTGGGGGTTTACTTGCCAATTTCGACAGGGTTTCAAACGTTATAGAGTTACCCGAAACACAATTATCCAAGGAAGAATCAATTCTCCTTCTAGATGATTAGGAAAAGTAGACTCTATCCTTCTTAGAGATTTAATTACTAATTGTACGCATCACATGATATTTTATTGACAAGGTCACAAGTACAACAAGTAAAGCATGTTAATGGGTCCTAGACTACCCGGACATAGCATATTAGTAGCTACGCACATACTCCCGTCACCTCGTGCGTACGTAGCCCCCGCAAATAGTAGCACATAATTAATTAGTTCAACTATGGAGACAATTTCCCCCTCACAAAGTTAGAAAGGAATCTTACCTCGCTCCGAAATTCCATAACCGGCTTCCAAGCCCTTCCGATGACTCAAATCGTTGCACAACGCTCCGAAACGAGCCAAATAACGGCAAACTAATAAACATATACTCTAATACTTATTAACAATTCAAATTATATAAATTCCCAACTCCTCTCGAAGAATTGACCAAAATGCCCTCGGGCCCACGTGCCCGGATTCCAATGTTTCTCGAAGATAAACTCTACCCACAACCTTACTAACTCAAATATACAATTTACTCTTAATTTCATGCTCAAATTCGTGGTAATATTCCAAAATTCCAATTCTAGGTTTTTCTTCAAAATTTCCAAATTCATACTAATATTTTCATGTCTAATTCCACGTAAGATCACATATTTAACTTAGGAATGGGAAGGAATCACTTACCTAGTGATGCTTGATGAAAATCCCCTCTTGAAGCTCCCAAAATCGCCACACCAAAATGAAAGAATGAAGAAATGGCCAAAAATCTCGTTCTAAAAACACTTCACTGCACATGAACAGCCTTCATCGCGAACGCGTCTGTGCCCCCGCATTCGCGAAGCCCAGCAACTCAGGCCCACCATTTTACTCTTTGCGTTCGCATACCTCCGAGTGCGTTTGCGAAGACCATCTCCCTTATACCTACGCGTACGCACTCCTACTCTGCGTTCGCATAAGCCAACGACCCCAAGGCCCCAGCTCCCATTTCCTTCTGTGCGTTCGTGAAGACCAAATCCAGCAGCCTCAAATTTTCCTTCTTCACGAACAGATGAGGTCCTCCGCGTTCGCGAAGAACAACCTCGACACCAGCAACAGCAAAACATCCAAAATTGACCCGAAACAACCATGAAACACACCCGAGGCCCCCGGAACCCTGTCCAATCACACGACTAAGTCCCATAACATTCCACAGACTTGCTCGAGGCCTCAAATCACATCAAACAACGCTGAAACCACGAATCGCACTCAAATCCAAACTTTATGAACTTGAAATTTCAAACTTCTACATTCGATGCCGAAACTTATCAAATCACGTCTGATTGACCCCAAATTTTGCACACCAGTCATATTCGACATTACAAACTGCTCCAACTTTCGGAATCGCATTCCGACCCCGATATCAAAATTTCCGATTCCGGTCGAATTTCCCAAAAACCTTCAAATTCTTATCTTTAGCCAAATAACTTCAAAATGACCTACAGACATCCAAATTCACTTTCGATCGCGCTCCCATGTCACGACCCGCATCCGGGTTGTGATGGCGCCTGTCGTGGAACCAGGCTAGCCAACCGTTACAACAATACTCAATTCATTTACTAGAGAAATTTACTCATTTTTGGCTCAACTTATAGAAATACGGAAGTTGTTAATCAGTTAAAAACAGTATAACAGAAGAAATAAGCTCCAACAATCAATCTAGGATCTAGAGTCACGCAGTCATGAGCTACTAACATCAATACAACTGAGAAATAATACTGAAGTTTTAAGTTTCCAATTTCTAATACAGGAGGAAAAATAAGGAAAAGAGGGACGGGACAGCGAACGCCAGCTGCTACCTCGTCGGCTCTGAGAGATAAGCTGCTATCACCGATCCGCGTCAAATCTCGGTGCACTTGGATCTGCACACACAGTGTGCAGGTAAGTAACGAAAACAACCTACGGTCTGAGGAGGTAGTGACGAACTCAACCTCCGTAAATAACAATTCGAATAATGAACATTTCAGAAATTAACCGAGAATATCAGTGACAATAATGTTATGTAAATGACCTTAGAACTTAGTCAAATCCGTGAATAACAAATAAATGCCATGTATGTAACATGAAACTCTCAAAGGTGGTCCTCTCGGTACACATAATTGGCCATTAGCCCAGGGAAATCCATCCCGTAACATGTA